>CABFWO010001248.1:60992-126770 GCA_902155825.1 Timema genevievae
TATGACCAACCTCGTCCAAACGACCAGTGTATTTCAGCCAGAATAATACTAGATTGGGACAAAAGTTATATGACCAACCTGGTCCAAACAACCCGTGTATTCCAGGCATGATAATCTCAGATTGTTCCAAAAGTTTTATGACCAACCTCGTCCAAACGACCAGTGTATTTCAGCCAGAATAATACTAGATTGGGACAAAAGTTATATGACCAACCTGGTCCAAACAACCCGTGTATTCCAGGAATGATAATCTCAGATTGTTCCAAAAGTTTTATGACCAACCTCGTCCAAACGACCAGTGTATTTCAGCCAGAATAATACTAGATTGGGACAAAAGTTATATGACCAACCTGGTCCAAACAGCCCGTGTATTCCAGCCAGGATAGTCTCAGATTGTTCCAAAAGTCATATGGCTAACCTCGTCCAAATGACACAGTGTATTTCAGACAGGATAATCTCAGATTGTTCCAAAAGTCCTATGACCAACCTCGTCCAAACGACCAGTGTAGTTCAGCCAGAATGATACTAGATTGCGCCAAAAGCTATATGACCAACCTGGTCCAAACAACCCGTGTATTCCAGCCAGGATAATCTCAGATTGTTCCAAAAACCCTATGACTAACCTCGTCCAAATGACCCAGTGTATTTCACCCAGGATAATCTCAGATTGCGCCAAAAGTCCAATGACCAACCTCGTCCAAACGAACAATGTATTTCAGCCAGAATAATATTAGATTGCGCCAAAAGTTATATGATCAACCTGGTCCAAACAACCCGTGTATTCCAGGAATGATAATCTCAGATTGTTCCAAAAGTTTTATGACCAACCTCGTCCAAACGACCAGTGTATTTCAGCCAGAATAATACTATATTGCGCCAAAAGTTATATGAGCAACCTGGTCCAAACGACCCGTGTATTTCAGCCAGGATAGTTACTGATCATGCCAAACGCACAAGTACATGAAAGTATATCTAGTATCTTTTCTAGCTGCCAGATATGGTTCCTCCCTCGAAAATAAGACTGTACTGTACCGATTTGGATCAAATTAGTATTGAAGTCTTGATTCAACAATTTGTCCTCTATAGCATTTTTTATATTAACATGTTTTTTATTTACACTCTAACAGCAAAGTTATTAATGACGTAATCTAAGAGGTAAGGATAGGGAGAGTAATTTTAGAGTAAATGCACCTGTTGGAAAACAATAGTGATAGTTACCCGCTTCAGTGGCCAAATAGTATAAGGCGTCACTCTTGTGTTAAGCTTGCCTGCTGAAGACGGGGTGATCAGGGCTCAAATCCCGTTTGGGTCTACTGAAGATAAATTTTCCTACATGATTTATCATTCTCCTTCCACGCAAATACGGATAGATTACTTCTAATATCTTCCCTTACTTATCGCTATCCTATTAGAGTAATTATCATATATGCATATAACCTGAAGAGATAGTAAGACGCGGTGATAAACCAACAGTGATAGTTCACAATTGGAAAATTACCCCCTGGGTGAAATTATACCTTCAAACTTACTCTCATTCGCCCACGTGATGTATTGAAATTACATGATTTATGTGTAGTACTCCTGAACCGGAACTTGCACATTCTAGCTGTGTGTCCCATAAAGCAGTCATACTATTTTAAAAAGGATCTAGATTTTACAGACACACTCTCTTTCTATCGACGATGTATGTATATAGTACGGTCAGGGGCGCACCCACGGGGGGTCAGAGGGGGCTGAAGCCCCCCCAACTAAAGTCCTTCACCCAGAAAATTAAGAATATTACAAAAATATGATTAGCACTATGCTCCTTCAATTAATCAATTATATTCTGTTTAATTATATTTTATATAAAACAAATAATTTTGTTCAGTAGCTAGGGCTTTTCAAAGCAATACTTTATTCTGTTGATTTTTAAATTTACTTCAAATTTGCAATTAAATTAAAACTGGACTTGTGAAACCGTAATATTTTCTAGAAATATTTACTTATTTATTTACTTTGTAGATAAAGTTTTGAAGTTGGTCCAATAATTGAAATTATTATTTTAGAGCAATCATGTGAACACTGTCGTATCAGGAAGAGGGGAAGGGGCAGTTAATATTATTATATGCCCCCACCAACTGCAAATATTGGTGTGAAGAAGAATGTGTAAACACAGACCTAATAACCAGTGGCGTAAACAGTGACAGAGGTTAGGCCGAGGATCCGATTTTGGTAGATAAGCTTAAATATTACCATTTGCATCCTTTGAAATCAAAATTTTTCCCGGGGGAGAAACACCCTAACCCCCACTTTTTAGGGGGCGTCACGGTTTCTATAGCTTTCTTATCCCCCTACTTCAAATCAAATTTCCAAATATTACAGTAATTGAAATATATAATGGTGCAATTGTGAAAATTATTATGTAAAAAGCCCCCCTTAACCCCACAGCTCAGAATTCTGGGTGCGCCCCTGAGTACGGTACATAGTTTCAGAGTATATAAGATGCAGTGATACGTGGAGCTACTTTGATGTCGCTGTCTTGAAATCGCTCCACGTATCACTGAACGATTTCAAGATAGCGACACGTGGACCAACTTTGAGACAATGACACATGTATCAACTTAAGACAGTGACACGTGAAGCAATTTTGGGATAATGACACATGGAGCAGCTTTGAAATGGTGAGACGTGGACCAATTTTTAGACAGTGACACGTGGAGAAGCTATGAGATGGTTACACGTGAAACAACTTTGAGAACTTTGAATAAGTTTTGAGATGGTGACACGCGAATCAAGTTTGAGACAGTGACACATGGATAAACTCTGAGATAGTGACACGTGGAGCAGCTTTGAGATGGTGACACGTGGAACAAATTTGAGACATTTACACATGGAGTAACTTTGAGACAATGGCACACAGATCAACTAGTGACGTGTGGAACAACCTTTATAAAGTGACACTAGGAGTAACTTTGAGACAATGGCACACAGATCAACTAGTGACGTGTGGAACAACCTTTATAAAGTGACACTAGGAGTAACTTTGAGACAATGACACGTGTAATAGCTCTGAGATGGTGATACGTGGAACAAATTTGAGACAGCTACAGGTGGAGAAAATTTGAGACAGTAACACACATATCAACTTTGAGAAAGTGACGCTGGGAGTAACTTTGAGACAGTGACACGTGGATCAGTTTGATACAGTAGCACGGGTATCAACTTCGACATAGTGCTATGGGAGGGTACTAGCAGCACTACTCCAAGATAGATAGTGAACCTACTTAAAACAAAAGCTAGAGGAGTCATTTTATATATTACTTTTAATAGTTCTACAACACCGTAGCACTGTACAATCTATATAATCTACGTCAATGGGTGAATGTATGGAAGCTATTATGACGGGGCTCTCAATGTCATTAAATAAAATGGTGTAGGTCTTTAAAAGCTGTAGATTTGTACAAAAATCACAAAAGTCTTAACTATCGCTGGGAATTTACTACACATCCTGTGTCTTGAAAGAGCAAGAGATTAGAAAGAAGCAATTTCTATTCTAGATACAAAGATTATAGTGGTATACATTATTTAAGAAAAGTAATATTTCTTAGAATTAAATTGGTATTGATGTGCTATGCCAACGATGGTTATTAATAATAAAATTCTTAGAAAATATGGCCACTCTTAAGACCAACTAAGTAACTTTTATATAAAGATAAATATTTGATTAAAATAGGTATAGTTAACAAAAGTTATTAAAGGAGGCAAGTCACACGTAATGTATAAGCCCTCATAACTAAATTGTTTAACATAAACGTATTAGTAGGACTCAAACATGTATGGCCTAAATAACTTCAAACATAGACCTACATGGAAATATTCCATGACAACGCCTTAAAAATTAAAATATGTTCTAAAAAATATAATATTTGCTTTTTTTTAATTATAGGTATACCTTCCGTTGAATGAACCTGTCTAAAGTTCTTGGATAAATAGTTTGGATATAATTTAATTTGTTGAAAAAAAACATAAATACAAATTCATTTATTAAGACTTTGAAAGCACATTACTCTATAGAAGGCTAACTATTATCTTTATTTTGTGAAATATTATACATTATTTTTTGCTATTTATTAAAAAAATAGATAACTTATCATAATACTCTCTATATAATATAAAACTAAAAAAGGCATAAATATACAGATTAGAATAACAGTTTAGAAAATTTAAACACATTCCAACATTGATAAAGTTTTAGTAGAGTATTGTGTTATTTATATATATTGATAATATTTAGCAAGGAGACAGCTTTAGATAAGATAGCTTGACGTATGAATATTTTAAAATGGTTTTAATACTTTTAGTAAATTGTAGATACTGTTCTTTCTAAAAAAAAAAAATCTGAGCATAGCTATATTGTGTAGCAAGAGCAGATCAAATCATGTTTATATTCTTTATATTCTATTAAGCCTTAAAATTAAATTAAGAATAAAAATATGACAGGAAATAAACACCAAGGCCCTACTTATAAGACCTCAATGATTTTTATAAAAAATAGTTTTAAATATATAAAAGTTACTAAAAAATGTTTCGTGTCTAAATGTCACGTGCATCAGGATTCTCCAACGGCCAGTAAAGTGTAGGCCATTTCAGAGCAAAATTATTTTCAATATTTATTGAAACAATTTGTTATTTTCTTAAAATACATAACTTATATATTTTGAGATTAACTTTATCTAAAAATAAAATATTATAAAAAGTAAACTAAACTTTTAAATCCAAACAAAGAAAGAGAGTCTAAAAACATTTGAACTCTGTAATATAACAATTAAAAAATATATATAATATGTGAGTAGTTCAACGTCATTTAATAAATGTATTCCACTACTGAAGTATGAATGATAAATATATAATATAGCATTCGGTGTACCTACATTTGAGTGAAGAAAGAAAAAGAATTATTTAGGAAAATATCCTCAGTGTGTGTGTATATATATAATGATAATAATTATATTACTATATTG
This sequence comes from Timema genevievae, assembly GCA_902155825.1. NCBI lineage: Eukaryota > Metazoa > Arthropoda > Insecta > Phasmatodea > Timematidae > Timema > Timema genevievae. Next base: position 65,996 of record CABFWO010001248.1, read on the forward strand.
CACCTTTCTAATGCCTACTTAATCCATGTATATATATGTATATACACACATTGATTAAGTAGGAATTATAAAGGTGTAATATAGAGGAAGTGTATCTAAATTTGCATTGGAGAGAGTGGAAAACCATTTTAAAAACACTTCAGTACATCCAGCCAGTATTCGTTCACCAACTTACCCATTATCTGCAAACCGGGCAATACAAAACTGCCGCTTTTGTCCGCATTTACATCTGCGTAGGTATGTATTATGCTATCACGAGCATTGCAAGTTTTTAAAATCAGCTTTGATATAACATATAACAAACCTAAATGTGAAAATGATGTTAATCTCCGGAAAAGTACCCTCAAAAGTCAAGCTTGTGCAGAGAAAAGAAAAATTAGCAACTGCCCAAAGATAAAGTTGGAACTGATCACATTTCCCGGTGAGACCCCAACATGCGAAGTTAGCCGGATAAATAATTAGAAGGCTATCCCTAACAGTCTTTGATTTACTGCTCCCAGTATGACAGTAATTTGGCAACTTAACCTGACGGAACTCTGTTAATTTAGCGTGTTCCGATATTGGCTTCTGGCTAACTCCCTGATATTTATAGGGTTTTAAGAGCCGTTCCGTTACGCTCTATATTATATCAAAACACACAGTCTGGACAGTTGATAAATCAGAGAAACTTCTTTTTACCGTGGGCTCCTCGTCCCCATATCAGAGCCAAAAGACTGGCTACAATCTTTACAGAGCCCGGTATGACACCAAGGGCCCCGTTTCATAAAACTACAAGTCTACAAAAGTTACAAGTGAATGCTTTACACTTGTAAATAAAAAGGGTTTCATTAATTAAATGGTTTGACTTGTAAATTCTTTTTCACTTGAAGAAGATTTGTATGTCAGTTGTTATATTTACAAGCAAGATATTAATATATCTATATTATTCTTCATTGATACACCAACCATAAGTAGCCTATACTAATCGTTTTAAAATGATTTTGTGACAGTTGAAGTTAAATGTAAAATCAGTTTTTAAAAATATAATTAACATAAATAAATTTGGTTTGACGCGTCCTAAATTTGAGTTAATAAATAAAATAAAGTTATAGAATGAGGTACTGTACACTATATCAATGTTCTTTGTTTTTGAGGTTCAACATTACTGTGGGCCACTGTATAATTTATTTTTTCCTGAATTAAGGCTGTTGATGATTTACTTTATACAACAATAACTACTTATATCTTGTAATAGTTACTCAATATTTTCAATAAACTCATTTGAGACCTCATTATTCATCTTGTCTCTAAACCTCAATAATCGCTTATCTACACTCTTATTATACCTCTATTAACATAATAAGATATATGTCATACACAGGTGATTTATTCATTAAAGTAGTACACTGAACTAATTATGTACAAATAACCAATTAAAACTAAACTTGTAAAGTAATTTACCTACTTTCTGAGACTCTTAGAGAATACTCCTTGATTTACAAGTGTTTGTGAGCTACAAGTACCTTTATGAAAACAAACTATAAACTTATTTTTAAAATAAATAAATAAATGGTAAAATTTCACTTGCAGCTACATGAATTTACTTGTAGTTTTATGAAACAGTTTTTGTAATTGTTTACGATTTACAATTTCGTATTACTTTACGTATACAATATACAAAAAATGTTTTAGTAACTTTTATAGCTGTCATTTACTATCTAAATAAACTACAATTATTACACTTTATGAAGTATGCCTATTTCAAAATAAAAATAAACAATAAATGTGTTGAAAACAAATTAAAACATGAATAATTATATATCTTGATTAATTCTTATTTTAAACTATTACAATTTTTTTTAAGGTAGATTAGATCAATTTTTATACATTTTTAATAGTTAGTAAAATCATAGTAAAATGATGCAAATCAAATACAAGCACTAGCTAGATTAGTTTATAAAAGCTACGGACCTCCATTAAAATATCTTATTCCGTCCATAGACAAATGATGTAGGTACCTGGACACTAGCGCTACCTATCAGTAAAACGTTCTTAGTTGAGCTTCAGGCGGATAGAGAGCAGCTGTGGGAGTGTTACAGTGAAACTTGAATTAAGAACATAAAATTTTGAACCTGGGTCATTCATGAATTAACTTTACGGATTGATCCAAAATGGCAGTATAAGTAAGATATGAGAAATATATTTAGTCCTATTAATAATTTGATAAATTATAATTTTAATTTAATGTTTATAAACATTAATAGTACAGTATTATTAGATAAATGTTTTAAATGTAATAATTTTAATCGTTTACTGTGTAGACGAATAATTTTTCTCCTGTTTAGCTTAGTTGATTTAAAAAATAAATAGTTGCATTTATAAATATTATTGTTGATTAAATTTATTTCCCTATATTTAGTGATTGAAATTGATTTGGATGGAAGTTTAAATGAAACCACGTGAAAAACAGTTAAATTATAGTTTTTTAGTGTCTTAAATTTAACACTAATTTAATTTTAACCAAACGTATTTTGTTTTATATATACATTTATTATTTTGTGTCTATACATAATATCATTTACGTTTATGAATGGAATCCGACCAAATAAACCAGTCATATATTTTCATTTCATTCTCACAACCTATTTAATATAAAGTTTATACATATTAGACTTACTCATTTAAAATTTAGTTCATACAAAGATTATTTGTCTTACAAGTCATTTTGATTATGGACAGTTTAAGATATTTGTAAAAAGGTAGAAGAATCATAATTGGTCATTAAAAACCGATAGAAATGTTTAAAATTATAAAAGATGTGAGGCCCTATATAAAACAAGTTGTTGAAATAAAAATATAATTTTTAAAAGAGAGGCTAACATTTTCAAATTCAATCAGTTTCAACTGATTTTGATCATACTCGATATTAAAATAATATTCTTTTTTAGAACACCACTAGCACACCTTGTTTATGATACCAAAGAAGTCGACACAAATCATCGAGCTACACTCATAAAAAAAAGTCAAATTTGAATAGAAAAAAAAAAAGGTGCAACCAGCAATAATATAAGATTAAGATTAAAACAAAAGGTTGAAAATTGTGTATTAGTTGGGGTAGTCCTAATTTTGAATTATAATTAATTCCAAAGGGAGCTGGGTTGGCCCTAAATTAGAATTAAAATGACAAAGATTTTTTTACACTTACTCTATTAATATGTATTTGCGTACAACGCAATTTTTGTTTGAGCAATTTTGTAGAACACAATCAAATGTTGTAAAATATATTGGTAATCCTTGACACCTACAAAATTAATATTATATATTTAAATGAACATACAATACACAATTTGTTATTTAAAGTATCTTATTATAAAGGTGACAGAGTGAAAGGTGAAGACAATTTACCAAACAGGTTCCTACAGGAAAGGCCCAAGTCTCTAAGTAAATATAAATGTTTGTTGGAGCTTTATTCTTGATTTTAAAACATGCATGGACATTTTTCTCTCAAGATAGATGCACTACTTTCTCCCTGAAATTTATTTAATACATCTATCAATTTATTGAACGCTATATATATTTAGAATATTTGGAAATATGATCGACACTAATTTACTATAAAGCAACAACTATCGTTTTCAGTGATATAAGTCTAAATAAACCATTCTATTTACACGTTTAAATTATTTAAATCCATCATATTCTACGCTTGTTAACTTAATGAGAAGTAATATATATATTATATATTGATATGATGAATAGAGAATATCTAGAGGAGGAAGAAGAGCGAAAAATGCGGCTTTTTAAAAGTACTTATTCAGTGTTAGTCATCATCTAAAAAGTGTTCAAGTGCTTTGCAAACTAATTAGTAGGATGTGTGGGCTACATCGTTCACGGTAAGTAGATTTTCAAATGAAGACCTTTGACGACATGGAGCCGCATTCTCAAATAATAGCATACTATGTTATTCGGGTGTAAGGTATATACTTGGCTACATACTCTTAATTTTCCAAGCAATACATGAAGCAACCTCTTTGTAAGTGAGCGACTTCTTAAAGGGATCTTCAGCGCTCAATTAGAAGAAGGCTGTTATTGGTGTGTCACATGGGTTATCGGTGACGTCAGTCACATTACGTGTTGTAAAATATACACATGGTCCAGTTTATACGTGCGTAACACCTTGAATAATTCCAACTGAAATTGTTCCCCCAAATTGTTCAAATTTTTCTAAACGTCCCTTCATCACTGCCTTTATTGTTTTACTTACATATCTAATAGATTTAATGAAACTGCACAGCTCCACATTAAAGAAATAATCTAAAGATTGTCTATCTCCAACGTTCAAGAACTGATCGTTGTCGAGCACCCTCCATCATCGGGATGCCGCATAAGGTATTTGGCATATTCTTCATATCCGTCAACGTAATTCTTTGAAAGCTCTTTAAATAATTTTTGCTACATACACGTAGACGAGCGATTCAAAAATCTGTACGGGCCGTGTACCATATGTTTAGTTACACTCACATGCAGTTGTGGGACAATGTTTGAATCTGGAATCTCCAAACTTATCACCGGATCTTTATCATAGGGTCTGATTTTTTTCCTTGAGTCATTACAGTAGTTGCACTTTTGGCAGTTCTCGCTTTTGCCGGTATACTATGCATATAAAGCGCTTGTATTGCCTTTAGCGTCACTGCTCAGCTCCTTGAATACATAGATAATTTTTAAATAGCTTATAACATTTCTAGAGCAATTCAACATAATATAAAAAGATACATCATTCAAAACTATGAAGTAGTTATCTAATTATAAGCGAACAAATAAATACAGAAACTCCTTTATAAGGATCGGTGAATTCAAAACCACCAACTAAACTAAAAATGATTTCTCTTTGGATTTAGTATTGAAATGTATTCTCTAGTTACTCTTTGGATTTGGCGACCAAGTTATACAGATGAATTAATAATGAATAATTACTATGCATTCGATAGGAGAAATCATCATTGATCACGCGTTTTAATAAATAATCTTAAAACACATCTTTTTGTAGTTAATTCGTTTGATCAATAGCCTAAAACATTACCGGTGCAAATTTACATAGTATAAAAAAGCTGTATCGCAATCAGTTAAGCGGTTCCAAAAGTCTTGGGAAACAGACTGACACTTTGTTTTAAAAGTAGTAGAGATATTTTGAGCTAATACAACACATATTATTACTAACTAATTTGTTGAAAGTGCCATACACTATTTATAATACAAATATGTAGGCCTATATTTATAGTATAAATACACATACTATTCTAATTAATATTTATTCCAAATCCTTCTCTGGAATCTGTGCTTTTCCTAAACTTGATTCCACACTATCCATGGATTCAAAAAACTAAACCGAGTAGATAATTCTAATTTTTTTAGTGTCATATACCTTCTTGAATAAAGGGATTAGTGAAAACCATTACTAAATGGCCCCAGACTGTCATTCACTGTCCAGTAAATCCTATCGTATTAATATATCTCAGAAGATTGTCTTCCTTTACTTGACGCAGACAAAGGTATTAAAACTTAAATCAGGTCAATGAGTGCAGATACTGTTTAAGCTCAACCTTCATCCTCCACATTCAGTGCTTTCAGTCAAGCTTTGTGCTACCTAAACAAAAACTCAGGTAGATAATCGGTATCTTCAAGTTTAAACAACCAAAAAGTTATGTTTTTAAGGAATTATGATGTTAGAATGACATTTCTTATTGAAAGTTTATAATTTTCTGTTCACTAAAACCGAAGTTGAGGGTTCATTATAAACGATTTTTTTTAACAAATATTGAAATATATGTGGGTCGGGCCAATAAATTAGGTTCACTGTAGCCGAATGTTCACTACAACAGAGCTCACTAAAACCAGAGTTGACTATATATAATCTGAAATATAATATAAGCCTATATATCATAAATATGATACGAATACAGTATATAATTATGATATATGATATACCATAAAAATGATAAATATAATATATATTTGTATTATAAGTATGTATATTATTAGTGTGATAGTGTTAGCGAAATATGAAAATTGTGTTTGTAATTGATACTGATTAATTAAAATATTATATTTGATGGTCTTTATATCAATTAAATAATCAGAAAAATTAAATTAATACATACCATTTTAATCAATAAGCTATAGCATATTTTCCCAGGTTGTAACAAATTTGGGATGGTTTTTATATTGGATGCTGTTAAAAGTTAAACAAAATAAATTACACTTCATGTTCCCAAGTTTGTGTTATATCTTAAACCCATTTTAAAATGAAAGTTCTGTGAGTTTTCTTATGCTTCTTGATATTGTTTTAAAATACTTCGAACGTTTGACCTCTTTTAAACATCTAATTAAGTGAGCAAGAATTATATTTTACCAAATAAATTTTATCACTATTTGTCATCTTTATAGACGAATAAAAACAGGATTACGCAATAAAGTAAAGAATGCTTTTAAAACATTGGTATATTCATTTAAACCTGTTTCATTTTATTTATCTTTTCCGTTTCTTCAGGTATGTGTGTGTGTGTATTTATTTTTAATCGAAGAAATAAATAAAATGCCTTTAAAGTGTTGCTCAGATAAGGACATGGTGTTCCTTTTAAAAAGCCCGGCGTCGCATTGTCAACGTTAAGAGCTATTAAAATAGCCAAATAGCTGAGTTTGTGTCGAGCATATATTTTACTCAAGAGTTTTTATTTTTTTACCCACTACTTCAGCAACGGTATCATTTATTTGACAAACAACGCACTCTTATGGAGGACAGTTTAAAAGAGGCCCTCGTGTAAGCTACCATTAGTCACCATCCATCTCGTCCATTCAAATAAACCTAAGTAAGGTCGGGTATATACAATCCCACTTTCAATCACTTAAGCGATACATTCACTCAATTTTCACCATGGAAACTTTTTTTTTACTATAATTATTCTTTTTAAATGTCAAATTACATAAATAAAACTCGAAATAAGAGATATTAAAGTTACTAAAACTATTTTAACTTATCCGCATGGGTGGTTGCGTAATCTTACGCATCACTCTTGTAGCAGATTGTCGTTGACCAGGAGAAAGGTGTTTGAATCCCGGTTGGGCCTAATGAGGATGGTTTTTCATAAATGGTCTTACTTTCCCTTCTTCATCCCTTCAACCCGCCTCGGTGGCGTAGTTGGCTAACGCGCCAGTCGTGTTGAGCCCGACCACCAAGGACGGGGAGATCGAGGTTCGAATCTCGGTCGGGTGAACTGGGGTGGTTTTTCCTAAATGGTTTTCCACTCTCCCTCCACGCAAATGCCGGTTCACTTCCTCTAAATTTAACCCTTTCAATTCCTAATCCATTAGCGTAATTAGTGCTTAAGCGTATAACCCGAACGGGTGGTAAGACGTGGTGCTAAATATTCATCCCTACACAATCAGAGTGATTAATGTATACGTATATCACGAACTTGTGATGAGACATAATAATACAAAACTTTAATCTATTAATACGGCATGTCATATTATTTGTAGCTGTCACTTTGAAAAATAGTTTTAACGTCAATAAAACAGTTGAATACCAGACCAGACAATATATAGTTTATGCTCACAAAAAAATCATGGCATTTTGATATTTGAAACAATCACTTAGTTTTGGGTCCTAAATGATTTTCTGAGTTTTCAACCTTGGCCACTCGCACCACCATCTTATAAAAATGGTGGCAAAAGTGTTTGTTTTTTTTTGCAATATATCCTTTCCTACTATCCTACTATCAAGATATATAACATCAATATTATAAAAGAGTCAATTTTCTACAACCTCTCGCTAAACTTTTTTGTACTTCAAATAGTTTCTGACCTCCACCGACATAAAATGGAGAACATTCAGTGAATTTTCGAAAATGCATGTTTCTATCCAATTTTGTTTTAACATTTTCGATAAATAATGATTACATATTAACTACTATTGACTATTGCACATTCATTTCCACACTAGTATGAGACTTCGTAAATCTCAGGAACGTTGTTGGATTTCAACTAAGTTAGTCGGGCCCATTTCTAAGAGTCGAAGAAAAGCAAAACCTTCTTCCCCCAAATGAAATGTACTGTTCAGTGTGTCTGTAGCTTATGCCAGTGTTGCACGTATCGTTATTGCTGCTTATAAAGCGATCGTTTTTTTCATATGTGAAAAAACTCAGATAAAGGTGAAGTAGTAAGTGGAGGTGAAAGATGTGAAAACTCTTCTAGCATCTAGCGTCAACCGTCAAAATATAACAAATGAACGCTTCTTGACAAACTTGAACAAAGTGACCGCACACAGTTCATGACAAAAACGTTATAATAAAGACAAATTGATTGCGTTGAGGTAGTGATGTGGTTCCACAGTATTTGCCGTCATTATCACTTCAATTGGCTAGATACAGCCGATTAAAGCGATGACGATGGCAAGAAATGTGAACAATAACATTTAGAACAACGTTTGGTTTGAAAAAAATTTGCTTCCTATGCAGTGAAGAAATAACTAAAGAATGTGTGAGAAAGCAAAAAATAAAACTGTTTAGCCTTACTAAATTCAGTCCTTGAAGTGCGGAAGCTATCGGTCAAAAACACCGTCATGATGGTAGCAGGGAACAGTAACTATGGATGGGGTTGAATGATAGTTGATCGTATGTAACATATTTCTGATTTAGTCACGGTTTATGCGGAGTACTATAACGCAAGCATAGAAAAAAGTGTTCATTTTACTATCGACTGGATTAAATAGAGGGCAGAGATTGGTTATCAACGTGGATGAAGAGATGGAATCGATTTATTCTGAGAGCTCTGATGAATGTCAATTCTCTCCCAACGATTTAATCAAGCAAATTGAAGGGGGATATCTCCCAGATATCTGAGCTATTAAAGCACGCTTGTTAGAGAAGTACGGCTATGACATTTTTACTGTCAAAATAGTGAAACCTCCAATTGCCTGCTTGTGGAATACAGGATATAAAATAATTACGGGCGTCTGGCACTAGGAGAAAAAAAATCCGGCAGAAGTGAAGAAAGACTGCAACTCATTCGAACCTCATCTTGCAAGACATACGATTTCAAGTCTACAACACAGAAATATGTCCTCCTTCAGATAATTTTATGCAAAACGTCACACAGCCACCGATTTTAAACGACTCTGAAGTAATGCCTTAAGGGGCTCATACACGAGGCTATATTAAACCATCCAGGGTTAACAATTTCTTCGCTTTTGATCAAATTTTCCAAATTTTTTTCAGTCAGTGGGCAAACGCAATCAGATTTCAGGTGATATTCGGATCGCTAAAGCTATATTTTGTTTGACAGTCTGTCCCGTGAATCTGATCGCATTCGTAGGGAATCTGAATCAGATTACACAGTGATTGCACAGTGAATGGACGTTGGCAACCGGATGGCTCGACTTGCTAGCTAAACTTGGGAAGGAAGGTAAGAAACACGAATGAAGATCCATATTTGAGCAGTTATTCCGACAAACCTCATTTTTTGGCTAAAATAAATAAAATATTGCTTCAATAGAATAATGACATTTGATCAGACACTTTTTAAATGAGTATTTAATATTTCTGATAAATTCCACAATGCTCATGACAAATATTCAAGAAATGTTGATATCACCATGTTTATAAAATTAAACTAAGGGCCAGTTTCATAGTCAGATTTAGTACGCCTAAAGTGCGAGTCGATACTAAATACAGGACGACACCTACCTAGAACAAAATGGAATGGGCCAGTTTCGCATATGAAACTGGCCCATTCCATTCAATTTCAGGTAGGTGACGTCTTGTATTTAGTATAGCGCCGCACTTGAGGCGTACTAAATCTGACTATGAAACTGACCCTAAGCGTATCTACGAGAGATATATTTTTTTTATAATGTACAAAATAAATTTTTGGCATTAAAACTGCAAAAATATTGATCTTAACTTGCGTTTTCTAACATCCCACCTTGCGTTTCAATTGTGAATAGGATCGCCCTAAAACACTGTGTTTATGAATATATGTCCACACGTCACAAAGGATTAACTTGAACTGATTGACACAAAATGGAGGAAAAGATCGGCTGACAACCAAATCGCTTGTATGTCACATAATAAATGGGGATCAGGGAAAACAACCGGATCTCCCAACTATTTTAGATCTATCATATTGCCAATCCGGTCGCTTCAATATCTCCTTTCTGTTTAGACCATGCAGCCACTGAAGTGGATTTTTCTCATGTTATTCCTTGTAAGTCTCGGTCCCATAAAACTAGAATTATAGAGACTACACTGTGTATCAAATACATTTTTAAGTCTCCTATCACTGCAAAGTAAAACTGGAATGACCAATCTATTTCTAAATGGCATATTTTAGATTATTATGTTAATTTTATCATTGAGTTAAACAATGAAAAAAAAAACACTATATAAATTCTTCAACCAGAACAGCTTTATAGACTTAGATTTTAATGAAGCAGGTTTTTGTGTATTTTGTTAACTTAATGATTTACATCAGGTTTTCGTTAGCATCCAGTGGGACCACCTTTTAATTCAAGTCACGCAGTGACAGGGTTTATATAACCAAAGTTGTCCCGGCTGGTTCCCATAAACAAGTTTTAAGAGCTCTACTTTAGAAATAAGATAGAGAGAGAATACTCCGTATCTCTTTCTTAAAAATAAATTAATAGTGGGTTTAATTTTTAATGGACTAATTGTAATACAAAATAACAACATAATAGGCTATTAACACATAACATAGACATGTTGCATGCAAATCATTCTCTTTAAAGACACGCAAATTTGGTAACTAAATTGGAGGGTAGGTAAAGTAACTAAATACTTAGTCAAATATATACAATCAGTTCTAAGACAGGGCCATAGTGAAATCAATCAGGGTAAGACTGATATATTTATGGGTAATCATATGTCAATTATGTTAGGTTAATTATTGTTTTATACTGAGTAAATTATTTATTTTTGTGGTTGTAGTTATATCTAATATAATAAATGTAAAACTGTGAACGTGCTAAACAGTAGTTTCATCGGTTGTCCTTTATGGTTGAAAAACAATTTCCTTTACCTGACATGAGTAGAAATGTAGATCATTCGAAAACTAAGTACGGGATGAAAATAATGGATAGTGATGGAGGCTGCATAATGCCCTGTACTCATCACTAAACATTGTTAGGGTAATCAAATATCACAGATTAAGGTGTACAGGACATACAGTTCGAATGAAAGAAACTTGAACAGTGTTCTAAGTATTGAGTAACAACGTAATTGGAAGAGACCGGTAGTAATATCTAGACGCAGATGAGAGGATAACTTTAGTATTTATCTGAAGGAAATGAAAGAAATGCTGTGTAGTGAGGTGGGCTGAATATAATTAGCTCAAAACAGGGAAAGGTGGCGGGCGTACCACGAATTTGTCTATTTGTATATTCTTGTTTCAAATGTATTACTTAATGCTATCCGCATGCAGGAGTCAATTTCGCTGCTTCATTTTAATATTTACTAATGTGGAAAATCCCATTTCACATAAACAAATAGAGGCAAAGGGCAGCAAATTTTGAATCGCAATGGTAAACAGATGGGGATCATTTGTAATATCAGATATTTCTATTATCCATGCTTCCCCTCTATTACCTCGTAAAATCGAGAGTTGACTGTACTTTCATGCTTATGATCATCGAATTATTGAATAATTGACTTCAGTAATAAGCAAATAACAGTTTAAATTATCTTTTCGAGGCCTCTAAAAGTATGTAGACCTTAAGTAACTATCTCCACTAAACCAATGACCAGTTCCTCTTTCCAGACGACAAAATCTCAAAATCCAAATGGCCTAGGAAGCTTAAAGTTTGCACGCAAGTAGACCCAAACCCAAAAAGGTGCAGGAATGCATGGTGACCCAAAATTGGAAACAGAGTCAGAAAAAATCACAAAGCCCAGAAGATCTAGGAAGCTGACATTTTTCAGGAAAGTTACCCCTAGCCCTAAAGGTTACAAAAATACTTGGTTACCGAAAATTTTCACTGGGGCCCAAAAATGAGGGGATTTCTAAAAAAAAACAAAGTAAACATTTCTAGAATCTCATAAAAGCTAGGAGAGCTGAAATTTTGCAGGCAGGTAGCCCCTAGCTCAAAAGGGTTCAGGAATATTTGGTGACAGAAAATTCCTAAGGGGCTCCCTCAAAACGGGGGAAGGGTGTTTATAGAAAAAAAAAGTCAAAAAACCCTTGAAGCTCAGAAATAAATTCTTATTAGTTATGAAAGTATGTGAAGTTTGAGTGATTTGGATCTCACGTTTACTGTTCCCAGCTACTGCTAAACATTTGCAACTATAACAAAAAGCTGACATTATTTAAATTAAGCTATTATTAATTTCTAGATTTGTTAGTATTAATTTTTCTGGATAGATACGGATTTTATTTATTTCTGTCTTATGAAGCATTTTATTTATAATTTTAAGGACTAATTAACTTCTCAATGAATTACTTCTTTGTATTGAAAGAAAATTTTTATTTCTTCAAGAGCTTGGATTCTTAAACATTTAAATAAACGTCCTTGACTAAATGCAAAACACTTGTAGTAGCCTGTTTAACCATATCCAGTACTACAAAAATGTTGCTTGAATATAATTTAGAGGCACTTTAAAAGTCTTGTAAGTACTAGTGAAAACCAATCAGGAATTTTAAGTGGCTTCTTGTTTAACCAATAAACGCTAAGTGGCCGTTTGTTTGTTTGAAGGTAGAAGGAACCTGTCCTATAATATCAACTTCTGTGAGTTTGTCTCATCATTTATTTCAAAACTGATAGTGATGATAAAAACTATTTAATTTAATTAACAGTTGAAGGATCTTGGTTTCTATAACTTTTTTTTAGCACCGCATCTTACTAACCGTTCGGGTTATACGCTTAAGTACTAATTACGCTAATGGATTAGGAATAGGTAAGGTTGAATTTAGAAGAAGTGAACCCGCATTTGCGTGGAAGGAGAGTGGAAAACCATTTAGGTAACCCTCACATCCACAGTTCACCCAAGTGAGAATCGAACCTCGATCTCCTCGTCCTCGGCAGTCTGACTCAACCTTAAACTAGCGCGTTAGCCAACTACGCCACCGAGGTGGGTTGTTTTATTTTTACTTATTTTTGTAACCTTACTTATGTTCTTTGTTTGTTTAGCACTACGTCTTACTACCCATTTGGACTATACGATTTACTTTGTTCTTAAAAATTCAAATGGAAAGTTGCTATATTATAATAACTAACAGAAGTGCCCGGCGTGGCCCGGGGTAGCCGCGCAATGAATTGCAACGGAAAACGCTTTTATTTGCTTCAAACAGAAAGAAAAAAACTCTTCATTTTGATTCTTACAACCAAGTTTTTCATAAATTTTTAAAAAATATTTCAAAAATTTAAAATTACAGCTTCGAGGTGCACATATTTGTGCAAAGGTGCTACTGATATTAAATTGCAGATCTCGGCGTGCGGTAGATATTGCACAATGCTCATGACATACAAACAAATTCTTCACTTTATTACTATAGATGTATTCAGCTTGTGTTTATTTTTAATGGGATTAATATATTAAATTGTTCAAACATAAAATATTGAAACTGAAACAGGCTGAACAATTTTTTTTAAAGTACAAAATAATTAATTTCAACTAATTTAGGTATAGATTTATTTTTATTTTTTATTCAGTACTGCGTCTTAATATCCGTTCGGGCTATACGCTTATGTACTAATTACACTAATGGGTTAGGAATTGGGAAGATTGAATATAGAGGAAGTGAGACTGCACTTGGGTGTAGGAAGAGTAGAAAAACATTTAAGAAAAACTACCCTCAGTTCACCCGACCAAGATTCGAACTTTGATCTCCCCATCCTTGGTAGTCCAGATCAACACGATACCAGAGTGTTAGCTAACTACGCCACTGAGGCGGATGGTATAGATATAGAAAGCCTGCACTATTTAGCCTTCGTTAAAACGTGATAGTTTCATACTACGACCCCCTGTTAGAATAAAAAAAGTATATAAGCTTTTTCATTAACTATGAATAATTTTTTAAGGTGAACAAAAGTTGCTAAGATGTTATGATTTAGCGTCCAGTTTTCATAGAAATAACGTGTCTAATATGACAGCTAGAAATTAACTGGATTTACTTTTACGTCCAACCATGTTATCTTCAACTGTCACTACTGTAACACTAGTAATATAGTATATTGCTATCAATTTTGGCAGCAAAAATGTTGGTATTTTCTCAAAAGCCCTTCCTATGAACATTGGACTGTACTCTTAAGCAAATTTGGTCCATCTGTAAAAGAGAGATTATTGGAGGGATTGGTTTCACCTATTTTATTATTAAGTATGCTTTTTTTTAAACATAAATACCACATAAAACGTTTCTTGCAAACCAATTTAACCAAGGACATTACATCTACCACCACACATTAAGCCTTAGTACCTTAATATTTATTAAATGATTAACATAATTATTATTCCATATACAGATAATAAACATTCTCGTCAACCACCCCTCAGAGCCAAACCAGGTCCTACAGTACTTGGATTGATCATTAACCTCTTAGTCATGGTTAAATTCACAGATATTAAGAAAAAAAAATCTTGTTTTTATTGCATAATGCCTTCATTTTCTTGATATTATATGATTTTTAAAATACAAAATTTAAATGCATATTTCGCAAGGTTTCGTATTCGGGGGTACGGTTCGTTAACTATGAAGAGGATCTATAACAACTTGAAACAGAGTATACGCTAGTGCAACTCCTGTGCTCAAGTGACAAGGTAAGTCCATTAGGCCATCAGTAAGTAATCCCTGGTCCTCTTATTACGTCACAAGCAGAGCAGGTGAGCCTATTTCTTACCGGCTCGGCCTAGCCTTGACGCAGGTGTGGTGGCATGTCTTGGTTAACTGGAACACAATTGCTCGGAACACAGTACACGACTTACAAACTACCTTAACATTGTTTAACATAATCTACACACACGAAGAGTGAATTAAAGGCTTACTACTCTTGGTTAGCGACTTGTCTGGGCTATATTTATATTTATATAAGGATTATGGCAGGAAGTTCTTTTTAGAAAAAACAAACCTTATTTATTGAGGTCAGCAATGATCACATTTTACCAGATTATTGTTGTTATTTTATAATCATTGTTAATATCTTTCAAACCCGCTTCGGTGGCCGCGTGGTTTAACGCGCTACACTCGTGCTAGACTAGACTGCCAAAGAGGGGGATATCGAGGTTCAATTACAGTTGGGTGCATTGAGGGTGGTTTTTCTAACTTGTTTTCCACTAGCCTTCCACGCAAATTAGGGTGCACTTCCTCTCAATTAAACCCTCCTAATCCCTACAACATTAGTAGGCCTACATAGGCGTATAACCCGAAGACGCGGTGCTAAAAAAAATATATATTTCAAGAGCGGCTGCTTCAGATAGCATGACTTGAATAGTGAAAGTAGGCTTAGTAGACTGTTCTAGCTGTCAGATAAAAACTTCCTAAGAAAGAAAATTGGACACAATAATTTTAAACTAATTAGAAAAAAAACCTTCTTTACCCTCGGCCAGGACTCGAAACTCTGCTTTCTTGTCAACAAAAAACCAAACTAGATAAGTCTGACAAGTCTGCAGGCCCACTTATGCGAGATTATCGATATAGATATCGATATAAATTTACAGCCACAAGTCACATGACTTGAAGCATGAAAAGCGCCTTAGAAACTTTTATAACTGTCAGATTAGGTCCGCCTATCGTGTTCCTGCGATAGTATCAGGAGTTAGGACTTTATGAATCCGCACATAGATTATTGTTTTTGTAATACACATCAAAGCAAAACATTAAAACGACAATACTTCACTAACAAATCACAAGGACCTTTAATCGGCGTCTAACTAAAACAGTATTTCTGTCAAGCATGGAAAGCCGTTTAACTCGCCATGTTAAACACTAATAGGTCTGAGAGGGTGACGTCACGCCGGAAGCGAGCGCTTGCCGGTGACATGACAAAACACTCTAGGTTGATCCTGCGCGTGCGCACTCGCGTGAAACTAATAGCAGGCATCATCGGGAATAGGACAACACTAACAACCAACTTGTTTGTATGACTTTGTTCTGCTAGATGGACATTGATTACATCAATTTGTTTTATATATTGCACAGGTTGGTTGAGAATTGTTAATAAGACCATAGATAAATCTAATATTTATCTAATATAGTTGACTACACGCTTCGGTGGGCGCATGGTCTAAGGCGTCACTCTCGTGTTATACTAGACTGACAATGACAGGAAGGTGGGAGTTCAAATCCCGGTAGGCTGTACCGAGGGAGGTAGCTCCACAATAGTTTTCCTCACTCTCCCTTAACGCAAATGCGGGTACAATTCCTCTAAATTCAACCTTCCCCACCCCTAGTTCTCTAGTGTGATTAGTAAATATTTATTTAAACTGAACAGGTAGAAAAACGTGATGCTAAGAAAATAAATAGCTGACACTATTTTCTTAATTAAAAAATCTTTTTTTTCCATGTATTCCAGGAGAAGCTTAGATTTTTACAGACACTTTGGAGAGTGATATAGAAGAATGAAATACTCCTTTTTCATATTATTTAGCCCCAAGTCTAACTACCCCTTCGGTTTATACACTTATGCACTAATTAGCTTACGCTAACGGTTTTAGGGATGAAGAAGGTCATATTTACAGGAAGTGTACGTGTATTTTCGTGAAGGTAGTGTGGAAAACCATTTTGGAAAAACCACCCTCAGTACACCCGGCTGAGATACAAACCTTTATCTCCCTGTCATCGACAGTTGTCTACTGTGATAGTGACGCCTTAGATCATGCGGCCACCGAAGCGTGTTCAGTAAAATTGTGTAATGTTATTGTGATTTAACCTTGATGGGGAAATATAACGCAGTCACTACACAACCCAATGTTTCAAAGAAAAAGAGGGGAGGGAGGTAGATAATATATATATATAATCATACATAAAATATAATATATATCATATAATATATATATAATCATATATATGACCTGTGTTCGATTCAGAGTGGTTTTTCTTCATTTCACGTTTTCTTCTATTGAGAGACGTACTGCATAAAGCTTGAAGCAATGCCTCAAATTCACCAATATTCCATAATTATTTTAGTTTTTTGAGAGACTCCCTGTGTTTTCCCATTTTTATCCAGACACAAATTAACTCCCTTTATTTTCCCAGTTTTCCAAGCTACATCTCTCTTTCTTTCTATACATAAAAGGTAGTGCCAGATGAAGATATAAATTTTATTGGCTAAGCTTGTGAAGTCATTCAGTACAAACGCCTGTGCGTTACATACTTAAAGCTATATGGAAGACAAAATAGGTTGTTAAAAATCAGGTCACATTTTGGAACTTTAGATGATAAATAAACCTTTAAAATTCAAACCAATGTCCAATTAAAGTCACTACTCTAATTATTTAAAAAAATACTTATGTTGGAATATCATCGTATTAAAATATAACTGCTGTATACTTGGTGACGTAAGCAATGACATAATCAAAAAGTAGTGCCACCTTTATATTCTTTTTACGTTGGTTTAAGGTACTAAAGACATTCTGGACCGTAATTTAAAAGTCAGGCAATCGGCCAATGGACGGTTGAAGAAAGCATTCCCGTGGTGAAGACCAAAATACACGGCTGATGTATGGTCCGCTAGACAACTTGGCAGTTTGAGTATACAGTACAATCTTCATACGAAAGGCCTTATTAGACAGATAGAAGAGCTAACTATACTATCGCGTATTCACGTCAGGTCAAGTGATGTGCAGTAATATGTATTACCAATATATTTAACGACGTCGCCTATTTGGAGATTTCAAAGCTATTTTGCAAAGCGGTTTGTATCTTAACTTTACGCACCTAAGCAGTCTAAGATATATCACACTTAGACGCCAATGTAACAAATAGAAAGAGAGGGAAGAAAATGATAAGTTCTCCCTATATTTATGTGCTGATAACCCTTTCCCTCTTCCACTGACGAGTTTACACTGTCACTTTAATATTTTCAATTTTAAGTCATTGACTTGATTTTAATATTACCTTTTTCGTGTTTCCTATTCTAGATAGATAAATACTACCACGGACCTTTTTAATCTACAACCTGACAGGAAGACTCCTACAGGCCATTTTCGTGACCAAGACAAATAACCTAAGTTGTAGATGATTTATAAAAAATACGTTTACAAAAAACTAATTCAAGATATAAATAATAATTTTGTGACAGTGTATGACTGTTTTTAGAATTATTTAAGAACTTATGGTTTTGTTTCAACGTTATATTTTTAAAACTCTGAGTAAAACGTAAATTTATTAACATGGGCAATTCTATCTTGACCTGGTATGACGTCACAGGTAGGCAACGTCCTTAAAAAATGATAAAACAACAAAACGTTATCATTATTGTTAGCAAAAATAATAGGTTTGTATTTTCTACGTGATATTTCATGTGAAAATCTGACTCTATGTATTGAGGATAGTTATTTTTAAAAGAAGCTGTCTCTGTAGGTTGTTAATTCGTACATCAACTGCTTGTGTACATCAGCGTCATTTACTGAGGTAACAAGATAGCAAATCAATCTCCTGAAACGCTGACACCTGGCCAAACCTGTGTCGAACTGCTTCAAGAGGTGCGCCCCTCTCTGCTTCAACAGGTTTTCTTCATGTTCACCTCAAGGTCATTCTAATACGCTCCTGATTCCACCCACAGAAAGAAACTGCTAAAGCCCGTTTTAACAAAGCAACATTGATTTCAATCCGTGACTTCAATCCTTACTTAGCTCGCGCTTACTTCCATTCTATCTTAACTCGCACTTCTATTCTATTATAGATCGGGCTCACTTATATCCTACCTTAGCTTGCGCTTACTTCAATCCTAAATTAACTTGCACTTACTTCAATCCTAACTTAACTCGCGCTTACTTCTATCCTATCTTAGCTCGTGGTTACTTCTATTCTATTATAGCTTGGGCTCACTTATATCCTATCTTAACTTGCGCTTACTTCAATCCTACATTAACTTGCATTTATTTCAATCCTATCTTAACTCGCGCTTACTTCTATCCTAAGTTAACTTGCACTTACTTTAATCCTATCTTAACTAGCGCTTACTTCAATACTAAATTAACTTGCACTTACTTTCATCCTATCTTAACTCGCACTTACCTCTATCATATCTTAACTCATGGTTACTTCGATCCTAAATTAGCTTGCACTTACTTTCTTACTATCTTAACTCGTGGTTACTTCTATCCTATTACAGCTCGCGCTTACTTCTATCCTATTTTAGCTCGTGCTTACTTCAATCTTAAGATATACTTACTTCAATCCTATCTTAACTTGCGTTTACTTCTATCCTAAGTTAACTTGCACTTACTTTCATCCTATCTTAACTAGCGCTTACTTCAATCCTAAATTAACTTGCACTTACTTCAATCCTATCTTAACTCGCGCTTACTTCTATCCTAAGTTAACTTGCACTTACTTTAATCCTATCTTAACTAGCGCTTACTTCAATCCTAAATTAACTTGCACTTACCTTCATCTTAGCTCGTGCTTACTTACAGCCGATCTTAACTCGCGATTACTCCCATACAATCTTAGCTCGAGCTTACTTCCATCCGATCTTAACTCGCGATTACTTCTATCCAATCTTAGCCAGTGCTTACTTCTATCCTAAATTAACTTGCACTTACTTTAATCCTATCTTAACTAGCGCTTACTTCAATACTAAATTAATTTGCACTTACTTTCATCCTATCTTAACTCGCACTTTCCTCAATTCTATCTTAGCTCACCCTTACTTCCATTTCAGCTTTTAGTCGCAGTACTTCTTACCTTTACACTGTTTTTACTTCAGCTCACGTTGATTTTAATACGGCCTTAGTAAATAATTTCCTCCATTTAAATTGAACTTGTAATACTTTTGCATAACACTTTAATTCACTGCGACTTCCATTCAGCCATTTTCTGACTTCAATTACTCCAGGCCACCTTAATTCACGGTAACTTAAATACTAACTTAATTCACGGCAACTTCTATTCCACTTTCAATGGAGGTAACTTCTATTCTACCGCAACTACCAGTGACTTCCAATCCACTTAGATATATTATTAACTAATATCAACTAGACATTATCACCTATCAACACTTAAAAGGTTAAATTCTAAAGTGAACAGTAACTTATTTCTGGCATAGTCTGTTGTCGAAATGAGTCCCCTACCAACACTGGGAAGGGTGACGTTTAATTCAAACCTTCAACCAATTTAAAAAGGAATGCTTCATGATCTGCGTGCCGTAGAAGATTATTAATATACAAACTCTTTGGGTATATATAAAAAAACATTCATGATGACAACTGGATGAAAGTCTTTAACTTTGCGAGCAATTACACAAAGTTATTCCATGTTACATATTTTCTTTCACGTCCTTTAAACTTTTCGTATTTTTTTTTTTCGAATAATTTGAACATACAGATAATAGAGAAACGAACCACCAATCTTTTTTTTTTTTAGGGTTGGAGGATTAAAGTAGACGCAGAAGATGAAAGGAAATAAGTTTAATGATAGCTCCACCGCCCACAACTCTACCTCATATTATACTTTTGTTTTTACTTTAGTTTTTTTCCCCTTAAAAGAAAAAAGATCTGTAGCTAAATGAGTTTTCGTGACAGTTTTGTATGGTCTTTGTGTTTGCGATACTGTCCGCCCCCTCTTCAGCCTTCGTCTGTCCAAAAACTAAGCAATCAAAATTGCCCCCCTAACCTACCTTGTCTCTCCTTTATTCCCCCCCCCCCTTTTCTTTCCCTATTTCATTTCCCGCTTTTATTTTCTATGACTTCAAACTACGCTGTTATTCTCTTTCGACTTCGTGGTTTATTCTCAACATTAGATTTCCTACATTAAGAATAATCCTTTCCCTATTTAAAGTCCAAATTATACTTAAAACGTAATAGTTCTAAACCGCTGATTGGATACAGACTGTAGTAAAATTTATGAACCATTTTATTAAAAGTTTACCCTTGTTTATAAAATACACGTAGGGTAATTTATATCATTAAATCATTGTACATTATTCATACTATCAATTATTTGTGTTAAGGATAATTATTTTTTATTCATACACGCATTTTAGTTTGACTTTAAAAATGTGTATTAGTGTTGTATACATTTTTATATTTATATATAAAACAAATATTAAGTGTGTATGTGTGTGTGTTCAGAAAAAGACACGTCCCTTCTTAAAGAGCTGGGAAAATAAAATACGGTTGGCAGGCAAATAGAGGGATCACTCCTTATAACCAGAATAATATAAAATTTCGAAATTTTAAAATAGGAATCCTGGAACTGGGTGGGAGGGAGTGGAGGTAGAAGAAGGTGGTTGAGACTATATAAAGAAAAAACGTTTAAGGTGAGGTATACAATTGAACTTTGGTACACAGATAAAGGAATCCAAATGGATTCTAAATTTTAACCTTCAAAAGAGAATTTGGTGAAATGGGGAAGGGGTTTTCAACATTCACTGAGCTAATAGAAAAAGCTATATCGAGGTTCGAATCTCGAT
This sequence comes from Timema genevievae, assembly GCA_902155825.1. Classification (NCBI taxonomy): domain Eukaryota; kingdom Metazoa; phylum Arthropoda; class Insecta; order Phasmatodea; family Timematidae; genus Timema; species Timema genevievae. Next base: position 87,612 of record CABFWO010001248.1, read on the forward strand.
CGGGTGTACTGAGGTTGATTTTTTCAAAATTGTTTCTCACCCTCCCTCCCCACAAATAAGGGCTCACTATCTATTAATATATCCTTCCTTATCCCTAGAACCATTGTCGTAATTAGTACATAAGCGTATAGCCCAAACGGGTAGTAAGACGTGGTGCTAAAAATAATAGGACTCAGGAAATCATAGGGCCCACTTAAAATAACCATACAAGTGTAAAAATCTAACATTTCAAAATGTGACTTCAGAAAATAAGGGAAGTTGGAGGTGCATGAACAGAAAAAAAAAACGAAAAAAAAACTTTTATGTGTGATAGAAAAATTGAAATTTGCCATGAGCTTAGAGGGGTCACTCACACCACACCGATACTTCTAGGAGCGGTAAGAATGTGGTAGAAGATAGAAATTTGGTAGATAAATAGAGAGCCCTTCCAGGATAACCAAATTATGTCTGAGCTTATAGATCTTCAAGATGGGAAAATAGGGAAATTGGAGGGATTACAATTGATACAGCTAATATAAACACTACTTTTTGGTGTGGTCGAAAATTGAAATTTTGTAGACAAGTAAAGTAGCCGTAATAGATAACCAAATTATTAAAATTTCAAAATGAGATTGAGAAATGAAAGGAACATTCCATTGAGAAAATTGCGTATCATTTGAAAGTATTATTAGAAGCATTTGATAAGATTTTTTATTAATAATATACTAGACAATTAATAAGCACCTAATAATTATTTCCAAACAGGATGACATGAGTGTATTTCAACCAATGTTCGAACTTTTGCCACCTGTCACCCACTTACTCTCCTGCCGTATATTGAGTTTACCTAGGATTGACAGAACAATAAAAACAACATAGCTCAGTGGACCGCTAAGCTTTTTGGGAAATAGTAAAACTCTTCTTCGTTATGTTTTTATAATAATGTTTATTACTTTGTTTCACCTATCCAATGGTCGTATCCAAGCAACAATTTAGTTGTCAATAGATTACGTTCATTTGAACACTTAGACTGTGGGATGGGAAATATATTGTTCCAAAGAAAATTTATTTTAATTTATTAATTACCATATTTGATTTGGGATTGCTATAGTTAGCTTGTTATTGTACAAGAAGGAGCTATTAAAAACTGGAAGTTTAATGTTGAACGTTCTAATATGATTTAGTTTCAATGGGGCTTTACCGAACGGAGAACCTGTCAAATTGTTTGTAAACGTATGGTTATACAATTTAATTTCAATGAATTAACTAAATAATTATTGGTGATTAAGTGAATACATTACTTATAAACGTACTATTTCGTAGGAATAGGTTAAAAAAAGGATGAAATGATATGTAATATTTAATAAGTTGGTCTTACGGTAAAATCATGGCTTCACGATTTGAAGTTCGTGGGTTTAGACCCGACCCAGACCGATGTATTCTTACTGAGCGATGAAACTCTGTAGCACAACTTCCTTCGGAGGGGAAGTGAAGCCGTCGGTCAGTCCCATATTGATTGAGACATATCAACTAACCCTGAAAGGAATGATTTGAAATAACTTTTAGGCAACATTTGTCTGCGATTTATCTTTCTTTCGTAGAAGTTAAGTGTGGAAGGCAATGGTGGACCACCACACTTATTCTTGTGTTTTTTTCCCCAAATGGAGCGGGCGGGTGGCTCTAACCAGCCGAAGAGCTGAGTGTGCGCGCTGCTATAAATGTATAAGAGAATCACATCAAACCACTCTTTAGGGTCGGAAAACTTTCAATCAAATCTATCATTTAATAAGTACCATACCAAGGTTATCTACAAATTAGCTACCCAAAACTTTTGGTCAGTACTTTATGATCATTAGTTTCACTACACTCTCATTACACTTGGTCATTATAGGAGGGGAAGTCAGGGTTGGAATCAAGGATGACTATATTAAAGGGGCGGCTTTTAGCATGTGACTTTCACCCTCAATTTTCCTTTCTCTATTCATATTAATCCGAATATATTTCCTATAAACTATCCACCCAATTCATAAAACTTAGGTTATGTTGTTAAAAGCATTTTTCTTATAAAAAGTCTTAGCTGTAAATCAAGCTAGATAAATATTAACGGGAAAGTTTAAGAAGACTAAGAAGTAAGACCTGTGCCTATGTCTGCTTGCAATGAGAATAGAACTCTTCTTTGGAAAAACTAATTTTAAGTTCTATTTAACAGTTATTTATGAATCTTATCGTTAAATCAGCGCACGGCTTACAAACTAATTCAATACTATAACAAACATAACGCCCAGTCCTTCAGCCGATAATTCATCACTATGACAGGAGAATCCCAAACTTATAATACATTATTTAGCCATGACGGGAATCGAAACCGAAGACCCTTACTTAAGGCACTAGGCCAATGCGCTATCGATTGAGATAAGTTGTTGGACTTGAGTTGACAAACTAAACCCAGTTGGATTCTAACAATACGTTTACAAACCCAGAGTCAGGCACAGCCTTAGTGCCCAGCCCAGTAAAGGTATGTGTTAGTTAATAATTTAAAATATCATTTTTATTTTCAAAAATATAAAGACTTTTATTAACATCTGCAATGACTCCTCCCTAAAGTGATAACATTTGCATGATACAGGCTGTACCATGTTCCCCCTGGTAACTCCACCAAAGGAATACTTCAATCATAACCAACTCAAACATAACCAATGGTTTTGACCCTCGATTCTCATTTCTACGTCTCTCTAAACTCCTCAACCCCTCATTTGTTCGAATGGAATTAAAATAATGATAGTTCATTGATCACGCTCACAGCTTGTTTCCGTTTATCGTGAGGGCGACACGATAATGGCGAAAGAGCGTAAATGCCTCGTACAGTCGGAAGAAAAAGTTTGTTATCGCTTGAAGGTAAACTAACATTCAGTCTACCCAATACAACGTACAAAATAATAAAAATACATCAAGTCTTTTATTCTTTAGAGGACTTTCCTCTAACCGGAATATAAGTTTCGGTACTCCAAAGACAGAGATAGTCCTCTTTGAGTCTAAATGGGAAATATGGCTAACACTTTGAACATACAACTCAACCGTGACTACCTTTCAAACTGGAAATGTGTTTAGAACTTTTATGGTTTTGCTATCCACGTCTTACTACCCACCCAGAATATCAGATATTTTTTATAAATGTAGTAAGAATGAGAAAGTCATATCTTAGAGTGAGTGTATCTGCATTTCAAGGGAGGGATCGTGGGAAACCATTTATGGGGGAAACATCTCAGATCAGCCTGTTGAAATTTGAACCCCATCTTTTCTTTATTGGAAAACCAGACAAGACTAACGCCTTTGCCATCATGGCCACAGATGTGGGTTCCTTTGAGATGAAGCTTTGAAAGGGATATTTTTAATATATCACTAAAACTATTCCAAATATTTAAACGTATCTGCAGTTTGAATTGTCGAGGTAGGAAACCCCTAAGGCGGCCTTAAGGTGGCTTTAAGGTGGCTTTAAGGTGACCTTACACAAAGGCAACAAGAGGAAACTTGTAGCGTGTGACATGTTTACTCAATGTTGTATGTTGGAGAGCACAGCTCCTTGCGATTTCTGTAGCATGATATAAAGCATCTACACCAAAGCAACAAAATTGCCTCTTGTTTCCATTCGCGAGTCTGCTTCAAATATGTCATCGAGAACGACGATTGAGGCTGCATCTTATTTTATTCTTGCCAAAGAGATCAAGATTCGGAGGAGACGAATAAGGGGGTGGAACAGACACGTGTTTGTAGGACGAAATTTATCCTAACAAGACTTCGTATAACAAATAGTGGCGAATGTCCTGTAGAAGTTTTTGTTTGGCCTTTGTGTTCGCGATGAAATTGGGTACAAGATTATTTATTTTATTCTTTAAATTCGGGACGTCACATTCATTCTAATAATGCTTATTTATTTATTGAACTAATTATCTTGAATACTCTAATAGGATATTACATTAACTAAAACTATCTCTCAATAATTCATATACAATATTTATTCACCATGAACATCACTCAAGTTACAATTAATATGCAGCTATGAAAACAAGTTAAACCAATTCTAATTTTACTTTTACACTAAAATCATTTAAAAAGGGTTGTATTGACCAAATGATTGTAATATTTCATTCTAATTTGATAAATTAACTTATTACAACACGAAATTAAATTATTTCAGATTTTTTCATATGGATATTAATTTGCAATATACTATTCATAACTCCCCGACCATTTTTAGAAAGTATCCACCTTTTTGTTGTTTTTATAATCAATTAATCGGTGATTCCAAAGTATGTCATGACTCCTATACTCTTTATTAAACTTCAGAGTTTTCTCATTTGACCAATCCATCTCGAAACACTGAAACTATGCACTAGAAACAAAGTGTATTGCTTTATCATCTTCAGCAGTTTGGTCCAACAGGAGATTTAGGGCGTTAAACCGGCCATCGAAGCGGGCATATTACTGTTGTTGACATTTGTAGTAGGCCAACAGTGGCACACTAGAAGATTTTGTTGGCATGCATTATTCACTTCTGTCCAAAGTTTTCCCCCCCAGGCCTAACAAAACAATGTTATTTTTCATTTTCTTAAAACAAATTATAGCTATTAATTTTATTACTCATATTGAGTTATTTATTTTGTCTATTGTGAAATATTTATAAATATCATGTGATTTCTAAAACCAAATTCTTCATAGCAACTCAAAAGCATCGCTTAAAATAAGTTTCCTTTAAACGCTCTCAACCTTTATATTATCTGTCTATACAATATTTTTTTACACTGTATAGTCGGTGCAAGAATGCTATACAGTCAAAGAGTGCTCAAATAAACTGAAGGCTTGGAGACCCCCACATTGGTTGGACGGACTTTACAATGCCCTTCAAACTATATGAATTTTTAAATAAATACAAGGAAACCTTTCCAAAAAGAAAGTGGTCACAGAGGATTGCGTCCCTCAGGCTAGGGAACATTTCCACAACAAAAGTGTCCGATGCAACTCAAGGAGGCTGCTTTTCCTCCCCTTTTAACGGCATTGTGGGTGGTACCACGTGAATATTTTATTCAAAGGGTTGAGGTACAACTTTCAGTCGAAAAATGTCAAATCGGTGTTGTGAGGGAAAATCACATTTTTTTTATCTACACAAAAAATGCTTATCACTATTTACAAATACGGTAACTAACAATATTTTTCAGATCACATCTGACGTTTACAAAGTTAAAGCTGGTCACAAGTCGCTTGTGGAGACATTAAAGGCGACGTGATATGTAAAACTGGTGCCAATTTAAATTCACATTCATTTATGTGTGTTTTTTTTTTATCACCGTGTCTTACTAACTGTTCGGGTTGTACACATATATAATAATTACACTAATGGAGTGGAGATGAATAAGGAAGCATTTTAGAGGTAATATACTCGCATTTACGTGGAAAGAGAGTGGGAAACCTTTTAGGAAGAATCATTCTCAGAAGACCTGACCGGGATATTAACCCCAATATTTCCATTATCATCAGGTTATTCCAACACAAGAGTGACGCCATAGGCCATTTGGACATTGATTCGGGAATATGGTATTCATCCTGTCAATAATTTACCCAAGTTACTTAGATAATTACAAAAAATTACTATTTATCTGGGAAACTATACTATCAATCTATATTTATGTGATTTATAGTACGTAAGTTTACCATCATAGTATAATTTATATATTATTTTTTTAATTTTATTTTAGCACCGCGTCTTACTACCGGTTCGGGTGTACGAGTATGTACTAATTATTCTAGTGAGCTGTGGATGAGTAAAGTTGAATTTAGAGGAAGTGTATCCGCATTTGCGTGGAAGGAGAGGGAATGATAATTTAGGGAGAACCACTCGCATTGCCCCCGACAGGGATTTGAGCCTCAATCTCCCCGTGATAGGCAGACTAGTCTCTTGCGAGAGTGATGCCTTGTACCATGCGGTCACCGATAGTTTAGCAAACTAGAAAAAGAAAGGGGGGAGGGCAAACATGTAACTACATCAAGCTAACTTTATGAAATATTTCGAAATACGGAAAGTAATAGGACACTTTTCTGAAGCACGTCTAACTGTCCGTCCAAGCTATCTGTATTTAATAATTACGCTAATGATTTAGATATCAGTAAATTATAATTTAGATAGATAAGGGCACCCGAATTTTTGGCGAGGAAGTGTGGATACCATATAGGAATAAAAACTCACTACAGCCAAGATTCGAACGTCGGCCTTCCCATCACCGGTAAATCGGGCAGGACGAGACTGAAGTTATGTCAACAACGTTTCCACTAATGTGGCTTATAAGAGCACTCATGCATTTAAAAAAATTCATTGCTACTTAAAGTAAGAAGAAATATTTTATTGCGGCTTTCCTTGGACGTATTATATAATACTCTTCTGAATTAGCGGAGGTAAGGCTGTAAATATTTTTATAAATGATTGAGGTGGATCAACTTTTCATTCTTAAGGTTTCTGATGTACGGTACCTTGGAGGAGTTAACCCTCCGGGGATTGGCGCTGTTGCATTTTCGCAAAGCTATAAATATATATATATATATATTTAATTAAAGGTAGTTAGGTCGGATTCCCTTCATTTATTCCTCAATCAATTCCTGTTGCGTAGTATGATGTCATCAAACATTTAAAAAAAAGTTTATTTTCTGAGATACAGTAGTTTTAACTTGTGCCATGCAGGAATGTTGTGAATACGCAACGGAACCAATCGTGATGCTATAAATCTGGTTCATTAATACCGTAGGTTTACATTGCATAGTTCGTGCAAGCTCAATCACATGTTTGAAAGTTATATCACATTGCTTTAGTTTGATATAAGTTAGTTGTTAGCGATCACTACTGTAGATAAAAAATATGAATTGAAGGACGGGACTCAAGGAAGAAAAGTCTTTTAAAGCTATTTTCCTGTAACAGTTTAACATTATTGTAATTTTATTTTTAAGTAAAATTTACAAAACTACAATACCATTCAAGTATTTATCTAATAATATTGCTTCAATAATAATATTATGTATTAAAGAATATGAGTTTGATTACTATTTAAAAAATTATAGGATGTTGCAAAAATGCAACGGCGCCAGTCGTCGTGTTATTTTATTAGCACCAGTCTCCGAAGGTTAACTTCACTTAGGCACCTCTTAAAGTGTTTTCAAATTGTTGCGAGAGTCAAATAATTCAATTATTTATCTAAATGTCTGGATATGTTCAACATTCCCCTACATAAGTACAGGTTGGGTTTAGTTATTTATAAAATTGTGTGATCATTTAAATAATAAAATATTGATCTTTATTTTGTTGTGGTATTTTTTGCTTTCTTGTTATTATATTTTATTTGAGTTCGTCATTCCTTCCAATAATATATAAGAAACTTTTAGGTACTTTGGGTTTAAACAAACTTAGACTGGTTTAGTTCTGTCTATATCATTTGTGAAGGAACAAACACGTATACATCAGATAAGTGGAACGTGAAAAATAAATAAAAATTTACTTTATGTTTTCTTTTAACACAAGTGTCGTTATTATGTAATAAAAAGTCACTCTAGTCTAGTGGGTGGGTATGTGACCTCCATGAAGATATCGTGGCCCCCATCGGCAATTGCTGAACACCGACCCTCTATAATGCTCGGACTGCAAGTTGCCTAACTACAGCTCTTAAAGGAGTTTGTCAAGTTAGTACGTGACACCATGTGTATTTGAGAGAACTTATTTTGCGTAGCATGTCCAGGTTATTTGTATAGTAATACAAATTGCATATGATTTAGTAATGTGAGATTAAGGTAAATTGTACAGACATTAGCGTAAATAAAGTGGTAAATCATATATTTACACAATCCCTCTTTCAGAATGTCATTTGAAAATTGTCGTAGGCAGTTTGGCACACTAACCCATGAAAAGCGACCCATTTGGACAAATCTATGCTGGATGTTGGTTTCAGTATTAGTCAGTAAATGCGAGGTCTTTTGGACCAAACGGGATAGAACGTACTGATTGAATATAAACTGAATTATTCCTATAATTTATGCAGACCTAGCATAATCTAATATAATCTAATCAGTGGTTGGACTCTAAGGCATCACTTTCGTATTAGACTGGCCTGCCGATGACGGGGAGATTGAGGTTCGGATCCCGGTTGGGTCTACAGAGTTTTTTCTTTAAATTGTTTCCCACTCTCCTTCCACGCAAGTACGGGTATATTTATTACTTCTAAAATTCTTCCTTCCTCATCCCTGCCCCATTAGAGTAACTATAATAGAGTATGTATAATCTTAACAGGTAGTAAGACGCGTATTAAAAAACAAACATAACCTAGCCTGGACATCAAGGGGATTCCCTTTCAGTTTCGTAATTCTAATCTAACCTAACCTAACCTAATCTAAACTAACCTAACCTTACTATCAGGTGGCTGAACAGATATTGGCTCTATAGACACGAGCCAGAAGTAAACAAACATGCAAGGTAGGACTAACCGGTGTTTTCACCTTTGCGCTAAACGTCTTATGACCAACCTAGTCCAAACGACCATTGTATTTCAGCTATAATAATCCAATATTGCACCAAACATCCTAACCTCTTGAAAATATGCCAACGTGTTGGTTTATTAGTAATAATCTTACCGTGAGGTGGATAATAAAGATCCGTGGTTTAAAGTAATTACGGTAAATAATACATTTCGCTCTTGTAACCAGTCGTGGCACTACTAGACTACATAGGTATGCTCGTAGTCACCGACATATGCAAATTATTGGGGGGTGGGTCCTGGGCCAGATTGTCTCATTGTTATGCTAAAAATATTACATTTTCAACGTCATAAGGGAGAAATACACTTAATCTATATTTTAAAGTATTTTAATGCATTTTTTAAATATAAGCTAACATAATAATGTCTTCTAACACTCTGCTGTAAAATATATTTTACTACACAAACATTCATAGTAAATAGAAATATATATATATATATATTATATAATTATTTTAACTCGTCTTTTTTTACGAACATGATTCACTGAGTAGACTTCTGTCGCTGCGGGATCTTAGGAAACGATTATGCAGGATCTTATAAAATTGTATTTAAAAAATTTAATTTACAACAAAAGTGATAAATGTGTATAATCCCCCTTAAGGGTTAACCTAAAATCCATTAATATGGTTCACACATTAGAATACTTTTTTTTTTGTAATTAATAAATCTACTACAATTTTGAGTTACTCTACTTTTACAATGAAAATTTTGACAGTGAGTAAACTACAGATATTATTATTTCTTAAAATTTAAAAACTGAATATTTTTTTATAAAAGAAGGTAGCTTCTTTATTATGATTGACTAGACTACTACAATGTTAAACAAAGATTTTTCACGGTAGGAGGAGGTTTATAGAAAAAATACTTTGAAGGAATTCTCAAAGACTAAGTGTTCCAGTAGGTTTAAATCTTTACATTCACAAGGAATATAATGTTTACTTCACGTATGGGAATAAAATAGTAGTAAAATATAATCCTAGTAAGTAGTAGCCTAACCTGTGGAGCGACCAGAAGACTACCCTAAAAACCCCTTCTTACCGTGAACAACCTATAGTACTTCAACCCCGACAAGTATAAGGTCACCAGTGTGGGAGACATTATTTTTAGTGGGGTCTCTTCTGTAAATGATGACTTCATATCGTTGTGAATAATAATTAAGTATGCAAAGGCAGAAGAAAATATAACAATCTAACAACTCAATTTCTAGGGGGGCCAAGCCTCCTCATACCAATTATTAGAGGGGGCCCAAGACACTTAGGCCCCCTAGAGTCAGCGCCTATGAGTACGCTTGGAGGCCTATGTAGTTTTATAGCACCCTGTCTTGCTATCTGTTTAGGACATACACACATGTACTAATTACACCAATGAGCTGGGAAGGTTAAATTTAGAGAGATTTTAACAGCATTCGCGTGGAGGGGATTGGAAAACCATTTTGGAAAAACCACCCTCAGTAAGTCTAATCTAGATTCTAGCCCCACTCTCCCTGTCATTGGCAGTCTAGTCCATTTCAAGTATGTCGCCTTACACCATAAGGCCACCGAAGCAGGTTTTATGTAGTTGAATGACACAGTGACAAGGCGGAGATATCGGATGGCTCAGGTAGAGTAGTCGGCACATATAGCAGGACGACCAGGCTTTAAAATATCTGTCCAGGTATACAGAATTATTCCATCAAAATGTCATCTGAATATAAGTTTTTTTTAATGTTGAGGAAAAGCCATCTCAGTAGAGCTCTCCGGGCGTCAAACCATAACCTTCCCGTCACCAGCAAACTGAATTACTCACAAGGGCGAGTTTTGATAAGTAATCTGTATGAATATTACACGTCACTTTATAAAACATTTAAATATATAACTGAAGGCCACAGGATGAATAGAGGAAATTTTGGTCAAACTTTAGAAACATTTACCTATAGAGAGGATTGAAAATCCCACGGAAATTTTGAGATAGAACCATATATAGTATAGTCTATATATATAGCGAGAGAGATAAATATAGTAGAAAAAAATAGCACTGTAGTAATGTTGACCAAAAATTCATATTTATCCTCTTTCCTATTTCCAAGAAAATCCAATCCGTCAGTTAAGTATCCTGTAGCTTCGTCTCAAATACATTATCTTTCGGAAGTTTCCTTATTTGGAGAATAATGAAAATACCTTCTGTCAGTTCAGCATCTGTTATATTGTGAAAAATTTTGTGAGATAGGTGAATTTATTTCCTATTTTATCTTAGGCCTTAACGAAATTCTTCATTAAACCAAGATTTATTTGTAAAGGTGGAAGAAGAACATTCTCTGGTTCAACCAATTGAACCCATTTACGTTACTTTCTCTAAGTGAATACGTTTTGATGCATTTATAAATATGCGCATTCATTAGGATTATGATCATTACCTGATTATTTAAAAAGACCATTAATATCTGCCCCAAACTGCCCTCCATAGTGAAATATTTTGAATATACTTCACTGCTTTGTCGATACATTGTTATTTAGTTACTGCTTCAAGTAATTTACATTGTTGTAACCAGGAGCCAAGGAGCTCAGCTTGATACTTAGTTAACTTTAGGTAACGAACTAAACTATCCAAATCTCCTTGCTTGAAAAAATATAGTATGAAGTCAGTTCCCAGTTGGTAGTCCAAATCCTTAGAAGTGGATGGTTCAGTAGAATTTGCAACGCATTAATCTGTACTATCTTCATCACTGGTTCCTTCATCTTATGCTTTTGGGGGAACTGCTACCAGCAAGTCTTCACTCTGTAAAGCAGGCCTTATTGCAGTTAAAATGTTTGAATATTTGAAACTTTGCTATTTTTTTATACCCCTGATATTTGTGTCATGCATAAATAACAATCATCAACGTGGGTATACGGTTATCACTACACCATAGGTACAGCAAAAGGTATAATTTTTGAGTTTCCCAGCTACACAAATCTTCATATTTATTGTTTAGGTAATAAATAACATATATGTAGCTCAGTTACAAACTTGGTCGCCCATTTTGCAACCAAAATACAAAGAATATGGAAGCTTAAAGGTTTTACTTCCTCTGAGTTTCATTGTAAGCCTAACATACACGTAGCAGAAATTACCAGGGTGATTAAGACATTCCCTTTACTTCTGCATTATAATATATATAATGGTAGGCAAAACACAGAAGATAAAAATATAGTACTCTTCAAATAAGCACAGATCAACAAAGTAACTTATTATTTTTGCATGCAACAGCTATAATGTAGGTCATACTATGACAGATCAGGGACATAATTCACTTCACTAAATCATAGTAAGATACACGTATTACGCGTAAACACAAACACCTATATAAACAAAATAATGAAATGCTGTGACACTTTTACTGTCATTTACAAAAGCTACACACAAAAATTAACCAAAAATAGCCAAAATATTTCTGAAGGTAAAAATTATGTGAACAAGTGTTATCTATATAGTTCCTACGACATAGTTCTAACCGTTATAATTCAGAAAATGACTTACAAACCTAAGTCTTGCCTATCAATACATCACTCTGAAAAGAGAAACCCAAATCTTTTGAGTTGTATTTGTTTGGTTATAACAATACTTGAACCCGGGCCCTTTTGTTCAGTCGGAAAACACTTTACCAATTGTGCTAAGGAGTAAGACTTCATACACTGTATCTTCCGTCACCCAGTAGTTTTCTCGGTAATCGTAGGTTCACAACTAAGTGCCCTTTCACACGAGAGGTATTTTATCGCTCGATGTTCTTGTCGCGCGAATTTTATCCGCTGAGATACGTTGGTTCAAATGAGAGCGTTCACACAGGAAGAAAAAATATCGCGCAGTAAGACTCCCGCGCCACTGGTCTAGAACAGATGCTTGTAGGAGTGTAGCCTACGGGATTCCCGAATTCCACGATTCCCGCGGGAAAAAATATTTCCTGTTTCCGACCCGATTGTCGGGAGACATATTCTGTAATCCTGAAAATTTCGGGAATTGCTTTTTTGTCCATATTTAATTTACTTTTAAATGTGATTTTCATGTTTCCTTTATTATTTAAATATAAATATGTATGTCAACCTATTATAGATGTAAATTTAGATTTAATATGTGTTTCATAAATGTTTATAATTAAGTAGCTTAAGTTATAGCGAAAGTATTAAAAATTGCTGAAATTTTCAACCTTATACATATGTGTGTGTGTTTAAATTTCCTCTATTAGGGCCTATGTATTCATTTAACAGATTAAATATTGCCAGTGTTTTAAGGTACGTAATATTAGCAAATTTAGAAATATAATTAGTTTTACATTTTTAATTCCCGTTCTCGTCTCGAAGTAAGGGATTCTAAAACTCCCATTCCCGATCTCGTCTCGATGGTTGAGTCTCGTTCCCAACCTCATCTTGAATCAAAAAAGTCAATCTCACACACCCTTAGCCACTTGTATCCTAGATCACCTCGAAAATACATTTGAACCTGGGAAAAAAGCGGGATTTTACCTACCGGCTGACTGAAAGCGAAGTCAGAATTATTGATCGCATGAATAAAAGTTCGCGCGACAAAAAACGTCGCGCGATAAAATACCTTTCGTGTGGAAAGGGCACTAAATGTAGGCCCTACACAAGTTTTAACCTTTTTTTTGATCATGAACTATCGTATCGAAGATTATCCCTCCATTCTCCTGTTTTGTTTTTACAACACCTCGGTCAGAGGATAAACGACTGTTGTGATTGTTATCAACGCTTCAGTGAGCGGACGAACAGAAATACCATCTGGGGGTAATCTTCTCAAACACCGATCATGAACATTGTACAATGGAAGAGATGTTTTATTATTGATGGCGCAATTTGATCAAATGGCACTTTACTCTCCTCTCTATCCCTCCTCCTTCTTTCCACTACAGCTGCAACACCACCCTCTTTTTCCTACTCGTTCAGGAATAATAAAAAAAATAAAAGTTCGTTGTTGAAACTATTATAGAGACTGTTGTTATAATAATGATCATGCTGATTGTGTGCGCATGACGTCACGTTCCTGCCATCCATGTTGGGATATTGCTGCATTCTGGCGGCCATTAGGGCAGCAGTTGACGGGCGTGGCTGCCTTTCCATTTCATTCTGACAATGAGACATTCCAGCAAAAATGAAAAGTGCCTGCCTGACATAAGAAGGGACTATATCATACACTTATTACAATCGTAAGAGGGGCTGGAACTTATGAAGTTACTTGACTCAAATAATTTGAACCTTGTTTGTGTAATCAAGGTAATCAAGTGTAAAAACTTAATATTCAAGCATAAATCAAAAATAGCTTGATTTGTGGTGGTAGAGAGCGTTATGCACTCATTGATACTTTATTTTATAGTGGGTGGATTAATTAATTTTAATCAAGCAACCGTTTCAATAGTTATAGTTTTATTTTTGTTTAATTAATCTATTATATATTTTTAATGAGCTGTTCCTAATATTTTTGTCGTGGTAATCTTTGAAAATGTCTAGCCATAAAATGTCAACATTGTTGTTGGTTTTTAAGAAAAAAATATTATTTATGCTTTACATCACTTTTAGCGATAGCTATACGCTAAGACACTCATAAACGACTGAATGTAATCAACCAAGCAATAAAGAAAATAGTATTATAGTTAAAAATCCATAGTAATAATATTTTTATTCTACTGCAATTTTAATCATTTATATACTGACCATAGTTTATATTTACAAAATTCCTAAAACAATTTTTCGCTCATCCTCCACGCAAACTTGGGTACATTTTCGTTTTTTTTGTTGGTTTTTTTGCATTATATAAATACCCTATGCATTCTATTAATCTGTGTGTGTCCAGCTTTTAACTCTTTATTTAGTAAAAATATTAATTCAATTTTTTTTTAGCCGCATCCTACTATCCGTCCACGCTCTCCTCATGTATTTACCATCCTGTGATAGGGATGAGTAAGGTAGAACTTAGAGAAAGCGTACCCGCATTTGTGTGAAAAACCATCCTCAGTACACCTGACCGAGATTCGAACCTCGATACTCGCATCTCAGACAAAACAGACTAGATAGGCCTGGCGTCTAGACAGCATCCTTACCGATGTGAGTTTCTTCCACACCTGATACACATATAGGCCCTCACCATAAAATCAAATTTTATAATTTTTTAAATTAGATTATTTTGGGGCAAAAAATATAAAAAATGTAATATAATAAAATACCATCGGCAACTTTGGGCACGCAGTTTTTATTTCAACACGTTCTACTACCTGTTCAGGCTATACGCACATATGATAATTACTCTAATGGAGTAGAGATGAGGAAGGAAGCATTTTAGAGGTAGTACACCCGCATTTGCGTGGAAGAAAAGCGGTAAACCATTGAGGAAAAAATCCCCTTCAGTAGACCCGACCGGGGTTCTAACCCTGATCTCTCCGTCATCAACAGGACAGTGTAGCATGAAAGTTGTGCTTTATGCCAGTAATATTTAAAATGTGGTACGCGTACATCTAGGGGTGTATACGAATACATCTTAAGGGTTTGTTAAATTCAAAATTGTATATATATATAAATATATATTTTCTTCACAATAGACATTGGATAATTAGGGCTAAACTTAGGGCTGGCCAATAAAGACACGGACATAAGAACATACCATCTGGGAGCACCATTTTTTCCCCTCTCCCTCCTTCTATCTCCTACAATTAGATTATATTATTATACATTATTCACTAACAGCTTTGAGACTATGAAGTTGAAGATAAATTATTATATCTAGGGGTACGATAACAAAAATAGTTGAATACCCCTGCCTTAAATGGTTCGACCATTGAAGCGGGTGGTATGCAGTTGAAAATGATGAATGAGATGGTCTTGGGTTCGAATGACGGCTGGTTTTACCTTGGACTCTCCTCATTGGTTTCTTACTCTCATTCCACATTAATATGTGTAATTTTTAACTTTTAATAGCCCTTCGCTCCCAGTGTAATTAATATGCGTGGACTATAGTCCGAACAAATAGTAACGTTACATAAAAAATACTTTACCACACTATACAGTAGGAGTGCGTGGGATTCCCGAATTTCGAGATTCCCGTGGGAAAAAATATTTCTCGTTCCTGACCCGATTTTCGGGATAAAGATGCTATAATCTCGAAAATTTCGGGAATTGTTCTTTCATTTCTGAATATAGAAAACATTGGGTAACTCAACACATTTTTATGTTTTCTATTATTATTATTTGATGTGTGTTAGGTATTTATTTAAGTTATTTTGGTTAGTCGATTTATTTTATATCTCACTTAGGTATCCATTAAATATTGCATAGCTTTTTAATATAGTTTTAGAAATAATTAATAGCACATTTTTAATTCCCGTTCTCGTCCCGAACTAAGGGATTATAAAATTCTCTTTCCCGATCTCGTCTCGATTGTTTAGTCTCGTTCCCGTTCTCGTCTCGAACGAAAAAACTTGATCTCGCACGCCCCTACTGTACAGTAATGGACCTTATAATAAAATTCACCCAAATTAACCTAGCTTTTCGACCTACTTGTATTCAATCGATATGGCAACATACTTAATAAATATTCCCATTGTTCACAGTCGGTTTATTTGTTTTCTCTAGTACTGATTTCTAAATGTTCTTAACAGCCTAACATAAGTCTTTACATTTGAACATTTGATGAATTTAAGTAAGACAGTGTCCCGGTATTTCCTTAGAAAAAGTGTGGAAACTCACCATATACAAACTTAATTTGTGTGCATATGGCAGCAACCTTGACCCAGGTTTAATACACTATTGGATTCGTTTTATTTGACCTCAAATGTAGTTTCCCTCTCCCTGCGATTGTTATTAATTCCTTATATTGAATAGTTTAGGTCTATAATTTTCAATATCGACTTTAAAGTTTAATATAAAAGATAGATGAACATTTGTTCCATAAATCTCACTTAAAATATTTACATAATAAAGGTAGTAATCTTGACTAAGTTGAAAAGATTATTTTTATTGTAATCATATTGTTATCTTACAAATTTTTACACTCAACAAAATTTAAATATTATGATTAAAATAACATTCAAATTTTAATAGTGTACACACATTTAAAAATTTCACACGAGATCCTATATTTACTGTTTTACTTTAGGCTTATGTGGACGGGGCATGTGGGATTATTAAAATCAAACTAAGCACAGTATACCCTTACAGCCCTTATTACTCTCTACGCAAGATACCATTTTAAGGAAGTTAATGGCTTTTTTTAAATAGTAGGATACTAGAATAAGTTTTTTTTTTTCAGATTTAAAGTTACATCTTCGAGATAAAATATAATAAAAGAAAAGTAATTCAAGAAACAATTGCAGTGCACTGAAGCTATAAGCTTTAAATAACATTTTAGTTCGTACTTTTTACTATATCTTCTGGAATCATTCTGATTTCCATTCTAATAGAAAAAAGCTTGATACAAAACATAAAATAGTATCTAATTACAGGCATTAAGTATGGCAATGTAATATAAAAAGATTACATCTTGATTCTAGGGTTAGAAAAAAATCGTTTAAGTGACCACACACACAGCCCTCGCTAGATTCTCTACAGGATTTTCTCAAAACATAATTATTCTTTCTTACTCCTCTGACTAAAACGTAGATTTTCCTTTGCTTCTTTAATTATTTCACTAATTGGTTTAAAGAATCCAGAGTAATTTTTTTTATCTCTGACTATAGGTTCTTCTTTGATTTCAAACAAATGGTATATTGATTGGTTTTTAATACAATTTACAACGCTAGCCCTAAAACAGACTATTACAGTTAATTTTTAAGTACAATCTGATTCAAATAAGACAGTTTTGCAGTTACAAAAGTTGGTACTTTTTCAATATTCATTTAAAATCAAGTTATCTGATCTGCAGCTGTCACTTTTGATATCTATTATCAACACCTATAAAATGACACTAAAAATTAGTAAATGTTTATCAAAGTTGATCATAAAAACGTACATTTGTATTTTTTCAAATGTTATTCCAAAGATAATGACAATTACTTATCATGATGATTGCTTTCACCCAAGAAATAGCGACTATTGCGTACAGTTGTTTATTTTTCTGAGTTGGCAGTAAATGAAATTACATGATGTTAACTCACACAACTTCCATTTCCAACCAAACCTATTCTGTTACCACACCCAAATGTAAAAGTTATATGACGTCACAAATAGGTCCTAGAAAATCTCAACTTATTGTTTAAAATAATAACAATTATTACTATACAAACCTAACTTTCAAACCTTCCATAATTTATACATATAGGCCCTATATAATTATAGTTCTTACCCAACCTAACTTAACCTAGCCTTTCACATGTTAATAAATTAAAATTTCAAATAATATTGATTACACAAAATACACAAATGACCCCTACATGTGTCGCCCACCTGCTCGACCCTTTGGATGAAATTGTCACTGTACGCAATTGTCACTGTACGCAGTTTTCATTGTACGCAGTTTTCACTGTACGCAATTGTTACTGTACGCAGTTTTCACTGTACGCAATTGTCATTGTACACAATTGTCAGGACATTGTTATTCCTACCAAAATTCTTCTGTAGCTTTTGTTTAAACTACTCTTGATCATTTTAATATTTATATGACTGAAATGCTCTCATTTATTTTTAATGTGATGAATTTTAATTAAATTCAGTGAGGCTTGAGGCCCAAAGGAGGATGGCACACCCTTTCTAAACCAATGGTAAGTCCCTCCAAGCCCCTTAAAAATAGGTGGGAAAATTACATATGTATTCAGTCTGTAGTAGCAAAATAAAGATATATAATTTATAGTTAAAATATTTTAAGTTTTTAGCTTTATTATATCTAAAACACTCATTCATTTGGTGTATTATAATCTTAGTGCAGGGTTTACCTGCCCTGAACCAGCTTTTTCTTGAGTACTTGGGATCTAATTGGTTTATGACATTGGTATGACATTCATCAAGTTCATTCATCGATAAAAGAGGGCAAAAACTATATTTAGTATTATATGTGCTCAAAATTACTGACTACAGATTCAGAGGTCTGGGTCTCGATCTCCGGTGCCTCCAAAATATATCTGTGAATCAGTGGGTCTGGAATAGTCAAAATAAGCCTCGTGAGGTCAAATGGGGAGATACTTGAATAGTAGTGGCTCCGGTTTAGAAAACTGAGGGTTCATTGTACTGACCACACGACTACACGACACCCTCTTTCCACAAAGGTTGGCACTATCATCGTTAATGGCGGTGGCCGCTTGGTTGATATATATATATATTTATATATATGGTTGTATATATATATATATATACACTCTGTGTCGTGAGCTCTCAAGCAAGCTATTCCGACAGAGCGGCCGCCTCCATTAACGATGATAGTGCCAAACATTGTGGATATAGGGTGTCATGTGGTCAGCACAACGAGCCCTCCAGCCAATAATCTCAGTTTTCTAAACTGTAGCTGCTACTTAAGCCCTATATATATATCTAAATCTGTATATATATGTGTGTGTATCTACATCTGTATATATATATATATATATCTACATCTACCTATGATATATACTCTTCCAACACCGTAATTAAAGCACTCGTCAGTAATTAGACACTTATTAGCGTTATGTTTTGATTACTGTCGGTAAAACTGATGACTCCTGTCAAAAGCCACGTGGCATGACGTAAGGACTCTGGGACCTGAAGCGGACTAGTATCATGGTTTTGGCACATAGGCACGGGCTGAGACTTAATGGATGACTGTTGATCAGGGCTCAAGGCGTGGTTTTTAGTTCAGACTGTGTTCCTAAGTTCAAGTGAGTCGTCCCATGATGGTCCGAGGTCGCGGTTCAGTAAAGACAATAAATAACAAGTCCTTATGCCCGGTCAGATGAACATACGAATAGTTTTTAATATTTTTTAAAATTTTATTTATCACCACGTCCTGATTCTTGTTTGGGTTGTACACCTATGCTATAATTACACTAATGGGTTAGGGATAGGGAAGGTTTAATTGGGAGGAAGTGCACACACATTTGCGTGGAAGGAGGGTGAAAAACAATTTAAGGAAAAAACCTCAGTACACCCGACCGGGATCAAACCCCGATCTCCCCGTCTTTGGCAGTCTAGTCCAACACGAGAGTAGCGCGTTAGACCACGTGGCCACCGAAGCGGGTAATCCTTATCTCATAGGAGTAATTAGTATATATGCGTAGTCATTAGGTACTAAAACGTGGTGCTAAAAAACTGATACTAAAAAACCTTTAGCCATTTTAAAGTATTCATACGTCGTATCATATGGTGACCCGCCTCGGTGGCGTAGTTGACTAACGCGGCAGTCGTGTTGAGCTCTACCGCCGAGGACGGGGAGATCGAGGTTCGAATCTCGGTCGGGTGAACTGGGGGTGGTTTTTCCTAAAATGGTTTTACACTCTCCCTCCACGCAAATGCGGGTTCACTTCCTCTAAATTCAACCTTCCCAATTCCTAATCCATTAGCGTAATTAGTACTTAGGCGTATAACCCGAACGGGTAGTAAGACGCGGTGCTAAATATTATTATTATTCATATGTGACTTAAGATAGTTATTGTCAATATCTAAAAAATAGTCCAAATAATACAGTAAAATTTTATCAATGTTGACAGCAAGATAATATTTACATATTTACTAAATCTTTCTTGCTACTAGGAGCCTACTATACTTTAAACCAAATAATTAGACACAAATACACAAAAGTTCAATAACTGGGGGACGGACTATGAACAACAGTTCTCCGAGTGTGGACGACTGTCCGCCACGAGTATCGCCTCCCCTGCTGCTCTACCCCCACCCCTCATGTTTAGTGACGTTCACAGGGCCAATCAATTATTAGCGTTAATTAGTGAGACCTCACCCTCCCCTTCCCACACGTCCCTGTAGGGCCAGCGCAAGGGTAAACTTGTACAGCCTAATTACTCCTACATGGTGACGTCACGAGAGCGTAACCAACACACAGAAACATAGCTAACGGGGGGATCCTCTGTTCGCAGGTTTACCAATCTGGCCATTTGATACTTCTCTTTGAATTCCTTGGGAATTTAGTGTTTCTATTGAAAACATTAGAAAGATATTTATACATAACTAAAGTGGAGTTTCACATTTAAAATAAACATTTATATGACCTTTCAATTTTTTATTATTTTTATTTAGCACAACGCCTTACTACCCGTTCGGATTATACGCTTAAGTACTAATTACGCTAATGGATTATTAATTGGGAAGTTTGGATTTAGAGGAAGTGAGCCCGAATTTGCGTGGAGGTAGAGTGGAAAACCATTTAGGAAAAACCACTTCCAGTTCACCCGACCGAGAAGATACAAACCTCGATCTTCCCGTCCTAAGCAGTCTAGCTCAATATGAAACTAGCGCGTTAGCTAATTTGCCACCGAGGTGGGTAACATTTCATTTACTATTTTATTTTCACTAAACTTTATTATTATTATTATTATTATTATTATTATTATTATTATTATTATTATTATTATTATTATTATTATTATTATTATTATTAAGCACCGCGTCCTACTACCCGTTCGGTCAATGTGCAATGGCAGGGTGATTGTGAGATGAAATGGAGGACCTACAATTTAACGTGGAATCTGAACCACGTTGGAGGCCTGGCATTCCTCACATTCACAAATTTTCACTAAACTTGATGGCTAGAAATAAATGCCACGACACAATCATATAAAGCTTCTCATTAGTATATTATAATATCTTGAAACAAAATTTTCATTAATATGTTTTCATCTTATCCTTAAGTAAGTTTATCCCAGAAAAACAAATCTTGTTTATCATAATAAATATTCTTTATAGTGTGTAAAGAAATATTCAAATCATTTTCAGAAATTTTTAATTTATTAGTTTTAAACTACTTCATTGTTAAATATATGCATATGCATGTATTTAACAAGGAAGTTGCTTATAGTATATAATATTATGACTCATGACTAATTTTATAAAATTTGAAATTTTTAGAGAATGGCTTTTAATAGTTAATTAATTTAGTTCAAAATAGGTAGCTGGGAATTGTTTTTCATGATCAATAAAAATGTAAACTTATGGTAGTAAGACAGATGGTATTATATGTGTGTGTGTGTGTGTGTGTGTGTGTGTGTGTGTAAACTAAACTTTGACTAATTCATTTCACAAAAATAAAAATAAATATTATTATTTACTATTTAAAACAGTACTCACTTAACAATTTTCAGCAAAATCACCAGACCTATTTTCAAAATATTCACAAAATTTTCAAAATCAATCATACTATTAATTCTTTAAAAGCAACTAGGCTATATAAAATTATTTATATTATATTCCCATTTTAAATCAATCATTAGAGCAATTTTAAAAATATTTCAAATTTTCAAAGAATAAGTAGCCTAATCAGTAAACTACCCTTAAACGATTTTTTAACCGAAAAACAGCATACATTTTATTTATGTCAAACACACACCAAATATAGATTTGAAATCAAATCGTACAAGAGACATTTACGAAAAATATAGATTTAAAAAAAAAACCAGTAAACTAACCTTAAATTAAATTTTGGCAAAGAAATAAGTATACAGTAATATTTTTCTAGTAAAACCGTTTCTGGGTATCCATTTTAAACAAAATCGTTAAAACCATTTAAAAAATTAGGAATGTTCAAAAATCCCACGTCTGTAAACTACCCATAATTTAGGGAAAGGGTCTAAATTAAACAAAACTCCTCATGTATTGCCATAAAACATCTAAATATCAATCTTGAACAGAATCTATCAAATAGTTTTTAATCCAAGCCCAGGGAAAAACAGAAAGATAGATATGGAAATTGATATAATGTGAAATCTAAATTTTTTTTATTCTTTTGTGCACTAAACGTAAAGTTCATCATAAGGTCGAGCTCGAAAATTTTCACTATTACAATATTTTCTCTTTAAGTGAGAAAGTAAAAACACCCAACAGAGAAATCTTCTGTTTGCATTAAATTTGTTCCTTCTTCTTAGATATATAATTTCAGTGAAAGTATAATACAGACATATTTTAACAGTTATGTTTTTTATAAAATACAAATAGATTTTTTGCGGTTAAAAGTTTTACTATATTATTTGTGTTATTTTATAGGAACTGATAATATCTATCAAAAGTGACAACTGCACATTATACTAATTGACACAAATATACGTGGAAGTATGTATATATATATATATATAAACTTGTTTAGCTGTCAAATAAGGCTCTTTCTATTAAAATTTTACTGCACAATTTGGTGCCAATGGTGGCTTGATGTCAGTGAGATTTACTTGCGTGCTACGAGTCTCTAAGTGTGCAGTGATACGTAAAAACCAAACATATTTTTAAAAATATAATTGTGTTTTATTTGGCATCTCAAATAAATAATTGAATTTTTGCTAAACGACCCCATAAAAAACACATGCCTATGTATATAAAACATTCGGGTCCTAATGTTTATTGATAAATAGAATAAATATATTTAAAACTTATTACTGTGTAATATGATTATCTTCTTTTCTAAATTTCGTTACAATATATTTCGTTACATTAGGACTAACATAATACATAAAGAATGTCCAAAATTCACAATTCAACACAATATAAATAAATATCATAAACAAATATTTATTTTTTTATATTTGAAAATCAAATCACCATTATTTCAGACATAATAAAATTAAATAAACTTCACCGGTTTTCAAACAAATTACTATTCCTCACATGTAGATTTATACATGTACAGTACATACGCTCCGTTTACACTAAAAGATTGCAGTCCCACCTTGTAGGATTACACTATGACCTTATCTTGTAAGCTGAACGTTAGTAGAAGCATGAGAGGTAGTTGGCAAACGAAGTGTGCTTTGTCTAATGTAATGTTGTGTCTAATGAAACGCATACGCCTTCATACGTGATTCAGGTGTTTGAGCTCTTACCTATTATTTAATAATACACGTGTTTCCTGGATCACAACTTTATATGGGTGCTGTAATGTGATTTGCTACCCTACCATATATTTCCTTATATTTTTCTGATTTGTAAATATTTTACAGTTAATTTTTGTTTCGGTTGAATTAAAAGATGTTTTTTAAAATTTATCCGCGGCATTTCGCGCTGTGTTGCCGTGCGTGACAAAATAATACAATGTATATCCATTCACAATAAACGAAAGGAATATCGTCTAACGCTGTTTAAAAATAATTAAAATAATAAATTTTGAGCTATGGAAGAACACTTACCTATTTATTAAACATATTTATCCTTCTAAGAAGTTTGTTGACTCTTCTTTATTCATTTTCAATGTCGGTCATGATTTTATTCCAAGGCATGCAGGACTGTTAAACAAGTGAGTGGCTTGTCTCGTAATTATAAAAGAAGCAAGAAAAGAAAACGTGATGTATTTACCTTTAAATATAGCGCGAATTTCAATTTTGACAGATGGAAATAAACCTTATAAGTCCTTTTAAAACATTTTTCATATTTATTGCCATTTATTTTCAACCTTTATATTAAATTGCATTTTATGTTTTATTTTATCCCAATACCATGGCCAACTTTTGTTTTGATGCATAAATATTCTCTTTGGACTTAAAAAAAAGAATGTTTTTAAATTTGATTCCTGGAACACTATTTGAAGAAGATACGGGTCTTCTTTCTTCGGCGTCTTAAAAACATGGAATGAAATCTGTGTGGCTCCTTAATAAAATTTATTTTTAAATTGGAACAATAGTTTAAAAGAGAAATATAAGTGTCAAATAAAAAGTTAGGTGTCTAGGGAAGAACTAGAGACAGTTTATTTCCTTAGTTAATGTGGAGGAGCTGAAATTAAGAAAAGGAAACAAATTTTAGACATTCGTGCTATTTCAACATGGACATATTATTAGTGAGATCTAGCCAATTCTTCAACATTAAATTATTATTATTTTCTCTCTTTCACATCAGTCTTCCAGTATAAATTTAAAACATTTAGACACGCTACCTCTTCTAAAACCTCAATTAATATTTTAATCTCTGAGAGATTATTAATACAACTATTGATTATTGATTAATTTTTTTGATCAACAATATTATTTTATTTGACTATTTTATTGTTCAAAATTAGCTGTAATAAAATATATATTATCTGTAAGATTAGAAATTATATTTTCTCGGAATTCTATAGGCAAGATTGGGATGTGGTAACAATGAAACAATTATTATAATAATAACCCACAGAATTTTCTATACTGGTTTTTTAATTGTATTTTTAATTAGTATATTTCATTCAGTGATCCATTTTATTTAAATCGTTCATGTTATATTTTATATATTTTCCTTCAACTCTTGTAGAAATTTAAAGCACACCATTGTTGTAGTTGGGGTAGTGACATTATTATTAGCATCGCATCATCTAGAAAGTATTCCCGAGCACACCCAGTGGTCTCGAGTGTTAAGAGTCATCGTGCCACTGTCAGAGTTAGTTGAGCTAAATGTTTGTTGTGTTTTGTTTTTTCCAAGTGTAGTTCCTCGTATTGGCGCCCACAAATCATAGTTTAAGCACATAATACATACATAATTTTAATCATCTCGTCTTTACCTTTTTTTGTTATAGATCTGGAGATTTTTTATTAGAGTGCGCCTAAAAGGTCAAATGGCCAAATTTGGTTATACCTTATTTTCTAACTGTGTGTCTTAATTCGTGAAATAAACGGGCTAGTTCAGGAATCTGAGATCATCACAGTTGAACTCAAGGAAGCAATACATATACTTGTTGAATATATCACGTTTGTTGATTCACGAATTGTAGATTGCAGGTTTCATTTACTGCAGTCATAGTACCGTAAGTTGCAAATATTGTGTCTCTCAGCATCATTTAATAGTGAAAAATGTGGACTTGGAAAAATTGTATACACCTCATTTGGAGTGAGCTATTTGGTCCGGAAGAAATAGGTGAGTTCTTGTTAAATGAGTTCATTCTTGTCAACCACAAGGTACAGCAGTTTCCAAGTTCATAGAATAAGATATGTATATTATACTTATATTAAAGAGGGTGAAAGTTTCCTTCAAACGTTTTGGCTGAAAATAGTAAGTCTCAAAGGACTATAACCTGTTATGAATAATTTAATGTGAATTTGAACTCAAGGCCATTCAGCAACGCTCGCCATAGCAATTTAGTAACAGTGGAGGTTTTGTTAAAGTGTACATAAAGATTCACAGCTCTTCAGTTTCAATCAAAATAATAAATAATCTGGTGGTAGTAAAACAGCGGAAATTGCAAAAACATATTACTTTAAAATATGGATAAAGATGAATTTATAGATATAATTTTCTAAGATCTGTTCATTTTTCTATAAAGACAAAAATGAAACATATTCTTATTACCTGCTTTTATTTTTTTTCTCTTTCGACAAATCCAGACTCTATTTTTTTATAAATGATCAAAATATCCCTCTTAGGACTAATTCAGACTCTCTGTGTTATTATTACTATAAACTTTTGGATGAACTTGGATACACACCTTCATATTGATATGCATGTGGAAGCTAAGTTGCCAGTTGGTTTAGTTCCAATAGGTGTACTGCTACTGAAATGCAGTGTGATTGCTTTTATTTGAAGAAAAATGTACTCTCACAATGTAAATGAGTAAAAGCTTAGGGAGATAACCCACTAGGAACGGCCAACATGGCACAGCATGGCATGTGCCGGTTTGGGGCAGCTCAGCTCGTAGTTATCCCACTTGTAACGCCTCGCACGGCACGATATGGCACGGACCAGTCTGGTGCGGCTTGGCTTGTAGCTAACCCATTTGTAACGCCTGGCACGGCACGGCATGGCACGGACCAGTTTGGTGCGGCTCGGCTTGTAGCTAACCCATTTGTAACGCCTGGCACGGCACGGCATGGCACGGACCAGTTTGATGCGGCTCGGCTTGTAGCTAACCCATTTGTAACGCTTGGCACGGCACGGCATGGCACGGGCCGGTTCGGTGTGGCTCGGCTCATAGTGAAAACACTTGTAACGCTCGGCATGGCATTGGAACGGTCAACGTTGGTAGAAACAATCTCCTTGCAAGTTCTAGTTGCAATGAAGAAGTGTCCGAAAAGGAGATAGAGGGTGTAGTTTGTGCAGAAGAAGAAGAAGAAGAAGATAATGAAAAAAAAAGACCACAGACACAGGTTGGGGGACTGGGTGCATTACATATTTAAGAAGTGTCAAGTCATAAACATTTTCTGATACTTGTTGCTATGTGTTGTCCTTTTTCCTTTGTCGTGGTAGCTTGGATCAGATACATCATATAGTAATGGATACTCTCTCAAAGCTCCTATAAGAAGTTTGTCTGTACTCATCATCACATAAAAACACAAGCTTGTTTTAAGTCACAGGGAAACACAACTCTTCACCTCCACGGGGTCGAAAACGTAGCCTACAGGCCGCTCGAGATGAACATATTTAATTCTCGGGGAAGCATTCAAGCCATTCCGTTCATGTTATGGGCGGTGCCAAAATGAGCCGGGTGCTCCAAGTGGGTTGAATTCTGTGCAAAGTAATATGACCGGTGCCACGCCATGCCGTGCCGTGCCGTGCCGAGACGTGCTGGCCATTCATACAAGATCCTTTACTCGAGGGGTACCACTTTTCACCATAATGTCCTAATATTCGCTGCGAAAATATAAAAATAGATTAATAATTATTTCATATCAACAATTAATAATTGTTTTTCTTAAAATATATCTTATAAAAATTAACGGTTTAAGATTAATTTCTTTTAGTTTTCAGAACAAATAATTATAAATTAATATTATCATAAGCATACAAAATTGTTACTGCTTATGCAATAATTTGCTATCGTTTGACGATATAAGCATTCAAGAAGTAGTCTAATACTCAAGTGCAAATAATCAAAACAACGAGTTCTCAAACAATCAGCGTATGTCAAAACTAGTTCATAGTTAACTCATGGTTGAGTAAACTTTAATTGAAGCAGGGGTGAATTATGTAAATTATCCCTACTAATAGAATCTGCCTCTTTTTGATTGGCCTGATTATATGTTAACTAAGGGGAAACAAGATCTCTCCTGGTGGTTAAATAAGTTTGATTCGTCGAGGCTACTAAGCAAGAAAGTACGCAAGAAAAAATCTCATCGATCGCGTCGCAGGAATTACTTGACTCTCAGAGTCATCAGTGGGAATAATGTTTAGAAGACCACCATGAATTAGCGTGGGAATGGTACGGGGATCTTCCGGGCATCAAACACGGACACACCGACAAAAGCGTCATTATTGACATGACAATTTTAATAATTCAACTTCTATATCATATACAAGACGTTAATATTTGATTGAAGTGGTTTCTTGAAAAAGTAACAACTATAATGACATATTTAAATAGGTCTAAGATAATAGCTCATATTCAGTTAAATTTACAAATAAATGACAGAAGTTCATAGCTGTGTTATGTTTCCAAACTAACTGGCTGACTAGTCATATTATTTTACAAAATTACGTAATTGAATCTCTTAAAAATAAATATATTTATTTTTGAGTTTTATTACATAGCTTGTTTATGTTCAATATAGACTCTAGAGTTTAAAACGTAATTTTAAATCTTCACATAGCAATGAAACGTGACTAAATAGGTAATTATTAATGTAAAGTCTAGCATACAGTAAAGAGGAGTTGGCTCATAATAATCTTGTAATAAATGCAACAAAGATATGACCTACATTATTTTTAACAAAACACTAAAGATAATTACAAACACATTTGTGTCCATTAATGATACAAAATCTCTCTCTCCTTTTACAAATTGTAAAAAAAAAATCAGTCTCATATCTAAACAGAAGGAAGGATGAAACTCTCAAATAAAAACATTAAAAAAGTCACAAAGCAAGGTATATACAACAACACACACACAAAAAAATACTAACAGATATTATGAGGGAGGTTTCATTATTATCGTAGGATTAAAGTTGATTTGGGTATGTGTAAGGGGGGGAAAAAGGGGTAGGGGGAATTATTTGATACAGTAGGGTACCATTACAACCGCATCCATTATTCAACAAGAGCTCATTGGTCTGGCTATTGTCGGAGCAATCAAAGTCCCTAGCCAATCACAACACGTAGCGTGATATAATTTGTTATCTGCCCTTGTAATAAAAAAAATACCTCTTTGTCTGTAATCCATACCTTTTTTTTTTGGTCAAGAAATGAAGTCGACGAGACGGGCATTAAAAACTATACTGTAGATAATAACCTTCAGGCAGGCTGTATTACCATCGCGTTTAAAATCATTATTGAGGTAATCCGTAATCATAGGATCCATTATCAAGATTAACTTAATAGCTATATTGTATTATATTATTAATAGAAGATTATACTTTCGCAAGAACCACTTGTATTTAAATCTTCAGGGTTGGCAGCATGGGTGGTGTGGTAGACCAAACCTGGAAAAGGGGGGCGGGGGGTGGATAAGTTCAATTTCCAACTCGAATCACTGGAGAGGATTTTATTTTACAGTGTGTTTTTCTAGCCTCTCCAAGGACAATTAATAGTGCGCATTCTTAAGATTCATATGTTTGATCCTGATCTTTACGGTTAGGTAGTTAATATCGCGTGTTTCTTGATACAGTCCAATTTTCATAGGAAAATCTTTTATAAAATACAATTTTTTATGGCCTAAATTGATAACATTCTACTATTGTTTTATAGGTATTCATAAATTATATCAAAAGTGAAAACTGCAAATCACCTGTCTTGATATATGAATACGTGAAGGTAGATCTAAAGACTTCTTAGTAATAAAAACAAAAATTACCTATAAAAATTGTACTATACCCGTCCAGACTGTCAGTTTATCTCCACTTATCGGATGAAGATGGGGAAGGTGGAACTTATAGGACGTATACCTGAATTTGTGTAGAGGTGGAGTGGAAAATTATTTAGTTAAAATAAATTTAGTACATCAGCCTAAATTCAAATGATGCATGATCTTCAAGTCACTTAAGAATTAATAGCCAGAGCTATTATTTATGCTTATTAGTGGGAATTACACCATCTAGATATCATATTCTGAAAATTGAAAAATGACACCTGGACACGGGAATCGAACCCGGGACCTCTGGCTTAGTACGCCAATGCTCTAACCACTGAGTTATCCAGGATTATAATGATTATAATGATTTTATTAAGGTGGGAAATTCAAATATAAATGTTAGGCCTTTCGCCCACGGTGCTACTCAACTGTAATTAGATCGGCTAGTGATTGAAGTCACTAAGTGGTCAGTAACCAGTTGTTATTTATGTTTCGCACACGGTGCCAAGCAAAAGTGGTGGTATTTCAATCAATTTCGTACTATATAGCTGCAAGCACCTTCTTTGGGCTTCTAGAATATTTAATATATTTATTAATTTAATGTCAAGTGATTCAAGTGCCAAGGAGGATTTTGCTCTCTACTATTATCACCGATATAAGAGACTTAACCAAAGAAGATTTTGGATTCATCCATACAATGAAAATAATATAAACTGCTTACTATTATTTTATTATTATCATTATCATTATTACTATTAACAGTCTATTTATATTATATAATAATAATAATAATAATAATCGACTATTCATCGTGGCAAAGGGACTGCAACAAACTGATGTTAAATTTATAGCGTTGTATAGAATGTTGAAAGAAAGCTACCGTGAATAGTACATTAAATGTTTAGTAATTTTAATAATTGTTCATGCATGATCATTGAGTTTGTAATTGTGATAGCCTGGAAACTAGCGTGTTGAGTTTCCAGTGACTGATCACGGACGCGTTGTAAACCGGTTAGCAAACGGTAGCCCCGTGAGCAGGCCGCTATTGAAATACATCAGAGGTGACGCTCAGGTTACTGGTTGGTAATTTAGGTTTTACTCGCCTCACTTTTGAGTATTATTTGAGTGGCGAAAGGTTTAAGAGATTAAAATAGTGAAGGCTGTTAAGTTATTGTTAAGTTCCCTTTAGTTACTCGGCTCTGACAGTTGATTGCTGACTGAATTTGCAGTAACAGTCTCGTGTTTAGGTGAGGGGTATTTCTAACATAACTTCCAAAATACCTGTTGGTCTCACCGATTCTCTTTTGATATATTCTAATCGCATTCTTATAGTTATTATTTAAGAAATTTGGATTAATTAAATAGCTGGCCTAGTGATATAATGGTCAGAGTTCCTGGTTGATAACCTAGAAATCCCGGCTGGTACCGGGAGATTTTTTCTCGAAAAGGAATAGTCCCCATGGTCATCAGGGTTTGGTTAATTAGGTTTAAGTTAGTTTAAGGTCATCACTGGCTTCCCACCCTCATATTCACTATCATTAGTCAATCACCTCATCGGGATATGGAAATAATCTCCACGGAAAGGATGTACGATTAGTATATTCGGGTGTCCCCTGGGTAACGGTGTGTTATTACTGGCTAAGCTTTCCACAAACTGAGCTACAGACTGATGAAGCCCAGACACATCATAATAATAATAATTATTATTATTATTACAATTATTATTATTATTTTTATTATTATTATTATTATTCAATCATTACTATTGAATCAAGTACGTGGACTTAGGATCACGCTCGCTTGGTTTGTCAGTGATGAGGTCAGGATTAAAATTCCTACTGGGGGAGTGGAGGGGAAGATTTTTCCCATACTGTTTCCCCCGCCTTCTCCATCCAAGCAAATAACAGAACATTTGCTCTAAATTCTAACTAAACCACAAGTGTAATTAAATATAGATAGCCCGGACGGTGGTAAAATTCAGTGAATATAATAGTTTTATAAACTTAAACTAGGATGTGAATTCTTGTAGGTTATCAAGGGATGGCTTAATCTATAAATTGAGTCTCTGATTTGTGGTATATAAAATGATCGATCTCGTTAAATAAAAAGTTGTATTTCATTACAAAAAGTCAGTAAATAAAGTACTTTTTATACTTAAAATGATAACCAGTTAAATCGAACCTGACATAAGTAGTATTATGAATAAAAGAATTATTAAAATCCTTATTTTTAAACTTGAATTTTTGTTTAAATTATGACTGTCCTAATAGTCAGTACAAACAAATATTTTACTTTTTCTTTACCAATGGTCTTTGTTTAATAAAGAATACATTTTATAGACTGAAAATTTGTTTTGAGAAATTTTAAGAAGAAAATTGTAGTAGGACAGTTAGTTGGCCTACTATTTTTTTCTGTAAATTTCAGTCAAAAGAGGCAAATAAAGAAAGCGTCTGCTACTAAGTAAAAACACATTTTATATCGTTTATTCTCATTAAAATATACAGTACCATTATTCGTAAATCAAAAGTCAAGAATAAACGAAAAGATTCAATCTCAATTTACTCGTATTTTACGTATGTTTAGTGCATTCAAAAATGCTACAATAAGCTTTAAACAAATTTTAATAAACATCATACTATGCCAATTAAAAGTGAATAAAAACACTGTTATTCTGCCACTACCATTGGTAGCTAATGGTTTAGTTAATACAATGCATAAGATGTATATCAAAAGTGAAAGACATTCAGTGGCGTGTCATGAAGTGATTCCAGGGTAGGCAGAGCTTTTTTGGATTGTAAAATATGTTCTCTCACTATGGGTCCCCCACTTGACAACTCATACATAAGATATGTTATACATGGAAATGTATTTTCATTGATATCTTTCCATTGGGTGTTCTACCGAGGGATGAGGACATTGACAATTCCAGTTTTAGTTTTTACTGCTCACCCTTTCGTACTCCACACCATACCACTGAAGAAATTACATTTCGTTAAAAGTTAAAAACCTAAATTCAGAAATAAACACCAGACAAGGTTTTAACCAGGAATTCCTTGGTGAGAATACGAGCCTTTACACCATTGAACTATTCTAAATCATATATTTTCCAAGAACTGTCAACAATTTGTTTGATGTGGTCTGTCCCTATTCACTCACTCTCTCTGATAGACCACCCTCACAAAACCTTAACCATCACCAACCACCATCTCACCCCTCACAGCCCCTTTGACCACTTTCATTTGTGCCCGTAATTGCCCCGTGAGGCCACTTTTCTATTTCCGGAACGGACGTGTGGGCATCTCGGAATGACGTTTCGACCTACTATTAAATCCTAATCGAGCATTACACTGCTATTACAGCAGGCTTTACTTCAAGATAGCGTTCGGCGTAAAAACCACGTAACTTCAAAGTAATCCCACCCAAACGATGTGGAGGGAAAAAAAAAGAGTGGAATTTTTTTTAAATCGCGTTCCGTTTTGTAGTTAAGTTGCTTTTGTTGACATTTAGTTAAGTGACTCGTAACAAAATAGAAACGACCATTTAAAAGAATGGACCATTCAGCATTTATGACGGACTATGTGCAGGGTTGTGACGTTACAGCCTGTAAGTATTGTGGGGCTCAGTTTATAGTATTACTTTCAATTATTAAAATGGACGAATAGAGCAAGCTGGTATACAATCAAGTTAAACGGTATTGACTCTTAGATTTATCCAATTCGAAACTTTTGGATTGAGCCCCTTTTCTCTCACCAAAAAACTGACTATAAATATTTTGCGCCACGATTTAGGAAAAATAACTTTTAGCATACCCATCTGAAGCTCGAACCCCTAACTACTGTGACTAGCAAATCAAACTAAATATGTCTGATATTTAGTTCACATGCCCACCGATGCGGATATCCTCATTATAACAGATATTGTCCAACTGTGCAATAAATAAATAACTTACATGAAATTTTAAAAAACGAAAAAGTAGCCTGGAAAAGGAAAGGAAAAATCACACACTATTCGTAAAGCATTGAGTTTTTTTATGAATAATAAAAACAATATGTTTTGTTTTACGGATATTAAATTAACTCACAGTTCGTGAATCGCTGATCAACCTCGGATATAAGTTGTTGTTTTTTAATTTGTATCGATTTACTGTAGCAAAACTCATGATGTTTAAGTTTTCAGAGCCAAACAAGTTTTCTCATGCTATTTCAATAATTTGGCTATATATATTATGAACTTAAACTACGAAATAATACATCACAATAATGTCCAATATTTCAATATTTTATATTCATAGACGTGCGCGCTGAATAAATTAGTCTTAACGCTGAGGAGTTTAACTAAACTATTTTAATGTATATCAGCATACAGGCTACAAATAATTGTAATTACTAGAATGCACTGTACAGTACGAATGTAGGAAACACCATTTCAATTAATTTAAATTAGTTGAAAAATTATACCTGGATATGGGAATCGAATTTGAGATCTTTTGGTTATCCACTGTTCTATCACTGAGCTAGTCAAGATTCATCCCGTTATCAGGGTAATTCTTCACTCTTAGTTTAGGGTTGACTCTGTGATGAACGTGCGTAAATCTTCAGTTACATTGGTATGGGCAATCAATTAGTATATTTCATTTTATACTTTGCAGCATAAGAGCCTTTCCGAGTCGTAGTTGTTTGGCATCTGATGGTTCGCGATATTAATTGATCGCTCATAAGTAGCTGATGATTCTACACGTCGAACACAGATGTCATTTTTCAACTAATTAAAATTAATTAAACTACTTGATTTATTTTATTAGCACCCAAAAAGCAAAAAATTATTACATTTTTAATAAATGGTACGGCGAACCGGACAGACTTTCTCTCTCTTTCTATAAACTCGTAAGATTTCTGAACGGAATAATGTACATTGTATCATCACCACTCCACATAAGAACATGCATAAAATAATATACAATGATATATAATCAATGAAAAAAGAGTCGCAACTTTGTCCACCTAAGAACATTTCAAACAGTTTAATGTCTTCCACAAGGGTCAACACTTCGTATTAAAATTTCGAGCTCTGGTTAAAATTTTAACATTTTATAAGGTGTTGCAGATCTTCAAGTCATCGCATTGATATTTAATTATTCACTTATACATTTTGACCAATAAAAAATGTAAATATTGACTATTGAGTCTAAAATGGAGATAGATCATTGCTATGCAAACATTTCTCCTAAGAGATTTAAGGAAAAATAACATACTTTTTTAGATACTTATATTTAATTACTCTATGGCATTGGAGAATTATTGCGTTAAGACTTAAGTAGTATATGTTTACAACTAAAGCTCACAAAATTGTATTAATATATTTGCAAATATCTCAGAAACTGCTGCTTTTATAAAAATATATGTCAAATAAAAGTTTTTTATTTCTAATAGTCCTACAATTTTGCAATGATAAGTTGTTTAGTTTCTCCAATAGTTGTGGAGATACGGAAATTAACGCTTCTGTAATGTACCCTAAAAATCATTTTCATAGGAAAATGAAAATAGCCAGTTTATTTATAATCTTAATCAACGCCTAGATACGAATTTTAATCAAAATCGTTTGAGCAGATTTTGAGAAAACCAAATTTTTCTCTTTTCGCCCTTCAGTAAACTACCCTTAATTTTAAGTTTTTATAGACACACAGACAGACGGCATTGCAAAGACTATTTTTTAGGGTTCGGGGGGTCATGAGACGTCGACATCCATCAACATTTCAGGTTAGTTTTTTTTTACGGTCGCAATACTTAAACTTTAATGTCCAAAAAGTAAAAAAATTCATATAATTGCGTATAGATTGAAAGTTATTGATTTTATAAAAATATGTTTCGGATAAAATATCTGTATTATAAATATATATACATATTTGTAATGCTAAGTAATTTCATATCTCAAATAGTTTCGGAGCTATTATAAAAAATGTTAATTAACGCATCAGACCGGAGCCCTTAAAGCCATTTTGCAGAAAAATTGAGGGTAGCCATTTTGTTTGGAATATTTATTAATGTTTATAAATTAAATTTAATCAAAATCGTTAGAGCCAATTTTGAGAAAATCGACTTTTTCTCTTTTTGCCCTTCAGTAAACTACCCTTAATTTTAAGTTTTAATAGACACACAAACAGACGGCATTGCAAAGACTATTTTTTAGGGTTCGGGGGGTCATGAGACGTCGACATCCATCAACATTTCAGATTAGTTTTTTTTACGATCGCAATACTTAAAATTCATCAAAATCTCGAGTTCGATTTTTTTGACGATCACTATACTTTCTCTACCTTTAAGATAGAGAGAAAGTAAAAATTGGACACCCCGTTCACTAAAAAAAGATTTGAAATTGTCATTAAGGACGAATATACTATTAGAAGTTTGATCTACCGCATGCGTATTGATTAGAACCAAAAGTAAGGTACACACCCACATACACAAGTATTGTAAGACATTATAGTTATAATATTCTTTTATATTATTAAATTATTGCTACTAAAAACACAAGCATTTTTCCGAAAATAATGGTTAAGAAAACCACTTTTGGCAGGAAAAAGCGTTTAGTTCTTCTATTTAGCTGGAATCAAAACGACAAGGATAAAAACTCGTGATCTTTGAGCTAACTCTTCTGTTGAAAAGTCGTAAGGACGTATTAATGATCACCCTCTTTCTTTACATTACCAATCATATTTTAAAGGTTGAAGACAATTCTTGACTAAAGACCTATGATTTTTGGTTTCCATGATTACTCAACTTTTTTTTTCAAACTGTTCAGTAAAGAACGAGTAGATCACGACATAAAAGTGGAAAGGGGACTCTCCTATTTCCTCTTATTCTACCTTTACCACCATCAAATCAAATATTAGGTTACCTTAAAGAATAAGAAAAATAATAACCCCTAAAGGACATAAGGTCTTGAGGGGTGTGGGCGGGGGTTAAAATGTTACCTTAACCCTTGCGCGCTCTGTTGTTATTTCTTATTTTTCTTTCGACTCCTTCCGTCTCGTGAGTTATGATATTTCCTGATGGGTTCGTTGGGTCCCCCCCACCCCCACCACCTCCCCTTCATCCGCAGTGTAATGACAGTGATTGCGTGTGTGTCTACGGTCTGGAAGAAGACTGAGGCAGTTGGAAGAGTTACCTTGACTTACTGGTTCATGGGGTTACATTAAGGTAGACAACCGACCACGTAGTAGAGTGATTAAGGCAAGATTGTAGTCACCGAGTGTTTAGGGCAGTATTTTTGCAGTTTTTATAGCAAAACATTATTTTGGCAAAATAAATAATATATTACTCCAGTAGAAATATAGAGTTTAATTTTCTTCCCATGGTGGTGTCAACAGTTCTTGAATATCTGCTACAAGCATAGTGGCATCAGACGAGAAACTTTTAAATGAAGAGAAAAGCTATCATTAAATTCCGGGACAACCTTGAAAATTTTTAAAGAACTGTTGAGATCAGCATGTGATAAAAATTAAACTAATAGTTAATTATTTGATTTATTTTGAGCAAAAAACTTTTTATGTAAAAATTGCAAAATTACTGCCCTTTAATTCGTGTTGCCTTCACTCCCACCTTAATCAGTGCAACTGCAGGTTTAGGGGACCCTTGCTCGATTACAAGGGGTTAACAATTGCCAACTAACCTTGAAGGTTTGTCCTAATACCATGCACTATGGCAGGTCATTTAATTTTGTTTTGGGGTGTCTAACTCTCAATTTCTAAACACGGATAATAAATATCACCACGTGAATAACAAACTTTTTTTTAGCATTTAGTCTTACAACCCGTTCGGCTTATACGCTTATATTCTAATTACGCAAGTGGATTTAGGGATTAGGAAGGATATAGTTAGAGGGAGTGTACCCGCTTTTGCATGGAGAGAGAGTGGAAAATCATTTTGGAAAAATCACCCTCAGTATAGCCGACCAAAATTCGAACTTCTATCTCCCCATCATCGGCAGTCTAGTCTACTGCGAGAGTAGTGCGTTAGACCATGCGGCCACTGAAGTGGGTACTAACAAACAAATCACCTAAAACAGTTTGCCTAACACCTCACATACAGCCTCAAACGCCTATTTATATATAGGCCTGGTTAAGTTTTGGTAGAAGGTATCTTTAAGAAAAAAAATTGCAGTCATCATTGACAACATTTTACCAAATAATTAATACTGTTTTGCTATAGCTACCACTCACTTATCAAAAGTGAGAGCTGCAGATTAAATTAAGAATAAAATAGCCGAAGCTATTATTTGTGCTTTTAGAGAGGAATACTCCATCTAGATATATTCTGAAAATTGATAAATGACAACTGGACACGGGAATCGAACCCGGGACCTTCGGCTTAAGGCAGTCTATGATGGACGTGCGGAAATCGTCGGTTTTATTCACTAGCCATCAGATAACGCAGCCATCTTCGACTCGGTAGTTGGCTTATTACTGCTACTTTGTACAATTATTATAATAATTGTACAGGATTGCATATTAAGAATCAAATAGCCGAATATATTATTTGTGCTCCTGGATAGCTCAGTGGTGGAGCATTGGCGTACTAAATCGAGGGTCCTGGATCCGATTCGCGTATTCAGTTGTCATTTTTCAATTTTCAGGAAATGCAGATGAAATGACTTGATGTATGCATATATGAAGGAAGTAGTTTTAGTAGAGTTTTCAAGTTGTAGCTGCTAGATACTGTTCTTTCTAGCAGAATCCTACTCTACTAATAATTTGATAGCTGGACATAAATATATATACATATATATGGACCTTTATTTAATATCACTTTCCCAAACTGTATATTAAAATTTTGCTTGAGGACTCAGCCCCTTTTTCAAGACACTGTTTTTTTCCAAACAAGAAATTACTATATATTGAGGTTTTATTACACACCTAGGCCTAGGTTTGCATCTTAGCCTTTTATTAACAAGATAAAGAACACCAACTTGCGTTTTAAAAGATTTTAATTTACAATTTGAAGATGTTTATTAAGGCATTGAAAAAAAAACCTCTCTAGTAAACTCCCAATAATATTAACAACGTAAATAATAAAAATTGACAACAATTGAAAAGCCAAATAATCAACACTGAAGTAAGAAATATTAACTAGAAAAACTAAAAACTTTTAAACCATAAAGTATCAGTATTATAAATGTCACATTTCTTTTAATTGGCTGCGAATAGATGAGCTGATTCTAAGATAACATTGAAATTTTAGTTCAATCGTTGATAGCTAATAGACTATAAAGCGTTGGTAGGGTTACCTTGAAATAACTGATTCTGTACTATGAATCCTGTTAACTACCAATCGATGACAAGCATTCAATCAATTACCTTTTAATTTATATTGTATAACACCGTTAAATTAACTTTGGAAAGATATTTCTTAAAATAGTTAAGTAATTTAAAGTATCAATTTTAAACCTTTCTTGCTTATAAACTAAAAATAATGTTAGTCATTACTGA
This sequence comes from Timema genevievae, assembly GCA_902155825.1. NCBI lineage: Eukaryota > Metazoa > Arthropoda > Insecta > Phasmatodea > Timematidae > Timema > Timema genevievae. The sequence goes on from CABFWO010001248.1 coordinate 126,453, forward strand.
CACATATAACCGGCATATTATTAATACTATTATACTTCACCAATATTACCATGACTATAAGCCAAGGGACTCTTTAAAATCATAGATGATATTAATTTATTTTAAGGAATTATTAATAAAGTATGTGGGAATTTTATTTAATATCACAACTTACAATCAAATTAGGTTAAATCTGTTCACAATTTATTTTTATAAATAAACAATATTCAGTCGAAATTACAGTTCTATGAAAAAATTAAAATGTACCAGTTAAAGAGTGTTCATATATATATATATATATATATATATATATATATATATATATATATATATATATAT
>CABFWO010001248.1:126945-144316 GCA_902155825.1 Timema genevievae
ATATATATATATATTTTAAACTATCTCATTACAATTTACTTACACATATAAAATATAAATTAAAAAAATATTTTTAACGTATCATGGTATATTTATGAACGTAAAAAACGTATCGTGAAATCTAAATGAACGCTTTAAATGAAATCTCTCCGTTTCATTTTTTTTTGTAGCCATGTTTCTTCGGAAGGACCCATGCAAAATTTAAAATACCTTTATCCACTTTGGATCCGGAAAACCTCTCACTTTCCCTAACCTGACCCTTTTCAACTCGTTCCCCCACCCCTTTCAGGTCATCGATTGTCGGGGTGTTAATTGGCGCTGACTTGTGACATTCGGAAGGAGGACTCATTGAGACAGACCCCTTTCTACTGACGATGGAGCTATGCAAAGTACCGGTGGACTAGCCGTGCATTAGTCATTGAAAGAGAACCAGGATGAATGTAAGAATGGGACATGCCTTATTTACTCGTGGAGCGAGCAAGCGATTGGTTGCTGTTTTATTCCAATGTGCGTGCTATACACGCGAAAATAACTTATTGACCCCAAAATAGAACTTTTTTTTTTCCAAGCACGACTTTATAAAACTATTGTGTGGCCGAGAATTGTGACCTTAGATAATACGGTTATTCTTTGTTCTGTATTTTTAAGGACTGGATACCAATATATATCCAAATATTTTTATTCGTCACCCCAAAGGACATTATTTGAAAATAGTTAGACCGTGGCATGATATTGCCTATTGTATTAAAAAATATACAACTTGAAGTTAAAATTGATGTCAAAATAAAATGATCAAACTTTCAGTGATTACCAAAAGAAAATCAATTACATATATCACAGCTTGTGTTATATCACAGTATTTTTTATATCAAACTCTTATTTTTAAACTATATTTTGCTAGTAGACATACGCTTTAAGCCCGATGCGATTTCTAATGCTGACTCAAAAACCTAAATAAACGTAAATAACTAGAATAATTAATTATGAGTACCGAAACACCAGAATGAATTTAAAGGCATAACAGGAAAAGGCATCGGTACAACACTAAGTGTACACCCAGTCGGTGATTAAAATCACACATCCTGTGCCCAATAATTCATACTACCAATGATACCATAGCCGTAACATAGTTTTTCAATAGGTCAGTAATAATAATAAATCCTTATCTGTGGATTCTATAAAATATTAAAATATAAAACATTTGTTACATATCATCCAAGGGTGTGATTATAGGCTACACGAAGGTATATAAAAGCTGTTTTTGGGAAAATAGCACGGACTATTTTCCAATAAAATTGTGTATAATTAATAAAGATTGACTTTACCTCACAATAATTGTTTTGAAATTCTATTAAAATATTTTAGGCACTTTGTGGGATTTGTAATGGATTCATCGATTTTTTCTAGTTTGGTTTGATTCGAGTCATCGAATCGAATAATATAAAATTCAAATCGATATCTATATTATATAAACTTCGCAAACCCATAGCTATATTTATGTGGGGTCATACTACCCATCACTTGCTGGCTTTCATTCATCTTGAGAAAACATTTACTCCCATCTTAAGTAAAACGCCAGCAAGAGCCGATATAGTACACCAACATAGAGTCGAGCTCCGACAACCTTCCGTCCCAACCACTTTTGGCCAAGCTGAATTCTTATGCAGCCCTATAGAAAATCCCAATATATCTCTTGTCGTCTTCATGTCCAAGTGGTTAGACAAAAAAAAACTCTACTGCGTCTTATACCTGTTCGTGTTAATACGTTTATGCATTATTTCCACTAATGTGCTAAGGATGAAGAAGGTTGAATTTAGAGGAAATGTACTCAAATTTTTCTGGAAGGGGAATAGAGAACCATTTAGGAAAAACCACCCTCAGTACCCAGGATTCCAACACCTGATCTCCCATTAATCGGCAGTCTAGTCCATTAAGAGAATGAAACCTTAAAACATTCGACCACCCAAAGTGGGCGTTAAAAAGCTGATCACAAAATGTAAATGACCGTTTGAGTTCCTGATTAAAGTTGATTGACAATTATATTTACTGATTATTTGAAGTATCATATTGGCTACAGTAGGGCCTAGGGTTCGTCGTGATATTCAATTAGTGGTAAGTAGTACGTAAGACCATTGAAAACAGCACCCATTTCACTTTTTATCTGTTCAAAGAGATGTAGGCTACGCAATCACGCACTCCTCCATTAAAAAATTTCATGTCATACGTTTGCGGCCATTATTGTCTCATGTATCTTCCCTACCACGACCAGAACATTTCCCTGAAAACTTTCTACGCCCTATTCTCACCCAACAGTCATACAAGCAACGACGACAAGGTGTTGAGATAATATAGCGTGTGTCTCATGATGTATACGACCTGTCACCCTTCAAGAGGCTGCGTTCAATCAGCGGGAGCCCTTTCTTGCCCCGGTTACTGTAAAAGGGCGTTTCGATGCCGTGCCAGCTATAATACCGACAGTCGTCAAAGCGATAAGTCTTCATAGAAAACCAACTAGTACCCGAAGACGCTTACACCCGTAAAGAAAAGCCGGTGAAACCACTTCCCATAATCAATAGACTCTATTTTCAACTCGATGTTCCCACTGGACAGTGTCAACGCCAAAAGAGTTATTGTTGGCATGAGTGTTGAGAACAATTTTACGCCCTTTGTCCAGCTAGACAAATACGGTCTCTAACCTCAGAGAATGGCAAGAACTGGGCAACTACAAAGCAGTTATATTAATGTTTGTCACCAACACACAGGTTTCTCAGAAGATAAGCTTGAATAATTATGAAATCTCTTTGAAACGCATTTGCGGTGACCGTTAGTTGCCATCAGTGATAAACATGATACAGGACTCAAACATGTTAACTATTTTCCACCAAGCTGGGTTCATGTCTACGAAGTGTAGGGCCTCAGTGGCGTCACCGTTGAATGAAGGGGTATGTTGTCAACACCCATAGCCAGATGTTGCAGATATGCGTCATTCGTGTAAAAATAACAAAAGACGAATAAGTATATCATAATGTGTTTTATTCTTGCAAAGCTCACTACCAATATTTCCTCACCAATGGCCTATTCCTGTCTCAGCTTGCCGTGCCACCAATCTGGCGCCAGGTATGAACCATCATTCTTGTTCTATTCCTGCCTCCACTTGTCATGCCACTAATCTGGCGTCAGTTATGAGTCCCCAAATATATTCTGACATCATCAATAGTCAAACACACACCCCTATTGTCCAATAATTTTCTACTTTTCGTCAAACACGAACCCCTATTGCGCAGTTATGTTCCTCTGTTGGTTGACCACGTACTCCTATTGCTGATATGTACCCCCTAGCACAGACCAGATATCTATCAGCCTTTGTGTAACTTCCAACGAGAGATAGTCCCGGGAACGCTCCCCATAAAAAGTCAAATGGAGCAGCAAAAAAAGAAAAGGGCACAAATGCAATTACCTGGCAGGATTGAATGAGCAGAAATAAACAAGTAAAAACTGGGTAAATGACCTTACTTACTTTATGGCTTTAGAAACTTGAAAGTTCATTGCCGCACTTACAAAAGTGCATCACCTATTTCTATCTTGAGGTAGTTCTATCCAGTCCACCTCACTACACCCTATTTCTCTCAAGTCCATTCTAATGTTTTCCACCCATCTGAGTCTAAGTCTTCCCAATGGTCTTTTTCCATTTGGTTTGCCATTAAATTCCCTGAACACGCTTCTATATTATCCCATTCGCGCTCCATATCCTGCCCACTGTAATCTACGAGACATGATCATCCTAACAATGTTTTGTGATGAATACAGGGTATGTAGCTCATCATTATGTAGCCTCATACATTCCCCAGTAAACTTATCTTTCTTTGGGCCAAATATATTCCTAATAACCTTGTTTTCTAAAACCAAAATTATTTTTTCATCATTTAAGGTAAGATACCATGTTTCACAACCACAGAGAACCACCGGTAAAGTCATTGTTTTGTGTATTTTGAGTTTTAAATTCCTTTACAGAAGGGAATATGTCAATAACCATTCATAAGAAATCATAAACCTACAACGTGCGTTTTTTTCTGAATGGTTCGTAACCAACAACCCTAAAAAAAGGTTGCAGGAGCAATACAAATATGGGTCAGTGAACTTTGTCAAATCCCAAACTTGAGTTTATTTTATGGAGGGGTGCGTAACCAACACACCCCTTGAACAGATAAAAAATGTAATGGGTGCAGCGCAATACTACTCTGAGTCAATAACCTCTAATACACACGTAAACCCCCGACATAAGTTTTTGAATAGAGGGGCGCATTATTGCGTAACCAACAGCCCCTTTAAACACAAATAAAATTGAATTGGGTGCTTTTTTTCAACGGTCCTACGTACTTCTGTGGTTTTAAGGCTGGTTGGACAGTCTTAGTTGTTATTTAATAGCTCAAGCTAGCGTGTAAGATGAGCGCTGGTATAAACCCTCTGATGAAGGCTTACGTTAAACAGCCCGATAGAAACATATTTTATTGGTATATTTTTAGCATTGTCTTCACCCAAAACTGTCTCATTCAAGAAATGAATTTATAAAATACCTTGTTTCACTCACAAGTACAATATTCTAGTTCCTAAAGAGAAACAGAGCTCTCCTTTTTTTTTTTTTTCTAAAGATTTAAAGTCGTGGACCGCAGCAGCGTCACTTGTTCTGCTACAGAAGGCTCTAAGTGAACATGATGGAAGGGATAATGGTGGATTGTGAGGGCTAAGGGGGGTAGGGGAGTCAAACCAAGACATGGCGTAGCAATCGTTTATCAGCCCAGATCAACACACTTGTGAATCTTGTCAACATTTTTATTTATCTTATAATATACACGTGCAATCCTAGTACGAGGATGAGAACCCGAAGCACCTGTGCAGCTGGTTGACTTCCTCTAAAGTTTCGTTTAGTCTAGAGTCCAATTTTCATAGGAATACCTTTTTAGAAAATACAAACTTTTTTCTTGCTTTCACCATTTATAAGATTTTACAATATTAATAGCCATTACTGAACTTCTATCAATCCAAACAATATAAATTGACATCAACGTCATCATATTGTTTTTATTTAATTTTTAGCACCGTGTCTTACTACCCGTTCGTGTAATACGCCTATGAACTAGTTACACTAGTGGGTTAGGGATTATAAAGGCTTAATTTAGAAGAAATGCACTCACATCAGCGTGGAGGAAAAGTGGAAAACCATTTAGGAAAAACCACTCTCAGTTCATCCGATCAGAAGCGAACTCCAATCCCCCCGTCTTTGGCAGTCCAGTCTAACACAAAAGTAGCGCGTTAGACCACGTGGGCACTGAGGCGGATCATCATAATTGATGAGGTAGTTAGGTGAAATATCAATCCTGTTCGAACCAAGTAAAAGGTTTTATCAAACTTGTGATAGTAGGTTGGATAAATCCTTAAGATTCAAGAAAAAAAAAAGTCTTCTGTTTCACATATAATATTATAATTTTAACTAAGCACAAGACAAATGTGGCGACCAGACCCTAGACCATTAATTTTCGTCTCAACCTAAGGGAATAAAGCTAATTTAATAATGATCCACATGTTAAGCTCACCTGGGAATCGAACCCTTGATTCTAAGATAAGTAGGCATGCGTGATATCGGATGAGCTAAGGTGTTCTTAGTAAATTGAGGATTAATATGGATAGTCCAATTTCCATAGTAAGGGCCGTATATTACGGCTATAAAAACTACTAAATCTACTTTAACGTATTATTATGACAAGCTATGTGATCTGCATCTATTATGTTTGATAAATATTACCATTACATATAAATTAACACTAATAATATAGTAAAATATTATCAGTTTTGGGCACAAAAGAATATGTTCGTATTTTCTAAAAAAACCTTCCTATGGAAAATGGACTGTAGCATGGCTCTCTGAGATGTGAGTTAAAAACTGCCTTCCACATCATGAACGAAGATAGCACACCATTTTTGTGGTGTTTACAAAAAGAGTGGAATCATGGCAGAAATGTAGGTCTAGAAAATACAATTTTTTTGTACTCAACCTTGAAAAGATGCATCTATTACTATAATACTATAGGCTTCAAAAATAAAAATAATAATATGAATAAAAAGATGAATCTATTACTATAATACTATAGGCTTCAAAAATAAAAATAATAATATGAATAAAAAAGATGCATCTATTACTATAACACTATAGGCTTCAAAAATAAAAATAATAATATGAATAAAAAGATGAATCTATTACTATAACACTATAGGCTTCAAAAATAAAAATAATAATATGAATAAAAAGATGAATCTATTACTATAATACTATAGGCTTCAAAAATAAAAATAATAATATGAATAAAAAGATGAATCTATTACTATAACACTATAGGCTTCAAAAATAAAAATAATAATATTACACCCATTATTGAATGCTTTTACCTATTTTATTATTTTATTGGTATTGAATCTATCTTTCTACTCTAAAGTTAAAGCCACAGATAATATTATTTTACCAATGAATATTTTAATCTAGATAATATAGTAGATGGTTCAAACTTTATATTAATAATACTACCAGAAATTTGGTGACTGTTTGCACAATCTTGAAGGGAGCAATCTTTGATGAAATATGATGGCTGATATATTTTCAAGTAGAGTATTTATCACTTATATAGTCGAGATGGCAGTTCAAGAACCTTTTTTTAGGTAGTTAAAAACCTAAATATGTAATTACAGGCCATGGAATGCATTCAGCGGGTCTCACTTTTGAGAGATTGTGTCAATGTGACAGTTGGAATCTAAATATGGTAAGGCTTTGCTGTAGTCTTATAATTTGGTACAGGGTTCAAGGCATGCGTGAGGTAAAATTTTAGTGATGTTTTCAATATATACTTTATGATAATTCACTTATAACCAAGAAAGCCTTTTCAAAAGAACAAAAGAGCAGTCATAGCGTGTGGTAAGAATTCCGAAATTGATAAATTTATCTTATAGCAAGAAGTGATCTAGCGTAACTGATTAGAAAATCAGTAAATCTACCTTACAAAAAAGAAGTGATCTAGCGTACTGTCTAGAAAATAAGGAAATTTGTGGTAGCACAATCACAAGGAGTAAGATATTCTTGTGGTACAAATTCAGCGTTAAATATTAGCTTGGTTTCAGTATTTTGTTCCTTTAGTGATGTTTTCAACTTTAAACAAGACCGTAACTAGAAATTTTCTTTGGTGGGGCAAAACCTCAAAATGTCATCTCCCCTCCACCCTTGGGCCAGGTGACTGTACATCAAACATTTTTGACTTGTGTATTAAAAAAATTGTGTGCTTGTAGATTTTGATTACCGTCGATGTTTATCTTGATATGTTTTTGTTTGGAATTGAAAAAATAAAAACATTTTTTTTTAAATGAAGGTAATATTTATGGCTTGAACACAAAAATATGATACAAAATATTGATATATAAATGCACAAAAACTATTGATAAAATACTCCTAGTCTATAACTTCATCTTGCGAGCTTTCTTGGCTACAGATTCTTTATTGACCTCATCATACGATATCTATGATGCCACTTTGTGCTCAATGTTATTATACTTAGGTTTGAAAGACGTTCCTGTCTCATAGTGTTTCGCAAGTAGGTTTTAATCAGTTTTAACTTACTGAAACTCCGTTCGTTTGATGCAATAATCACCGGATGTATCAAAAAAAGTCTTCAGGGCTGTTAAAATGTTTGGGTATACATCTTCAAGTTCACATATAAAAATACATTTTAATAGAGCTTTAGGAGATGCATTATTCAAATTATTGTCTAGGCTCAGAGCGTGATGTTTAAAGCTTTCTACTTTTAATTCAAGCTCAACTTTACAAAGATTTTATGAACACGTCTCAGCAAGCTGAGCTGTCTTTGACCTAAACTATCTTAAATGAAGAGACTTCTCTGAAGTATTTTCTAACGCGTCATTTATTTCCTATCAAACAAAAAATCTACAATCCTTTCTTTTTTCTGCATCACGAAGATTCTTTCGCCCCACAGCCCCTTTGACGCCCCCATTACGGCAGAATCCGGGGCTTGCACCCCAGTTGCTACCACTCCCCCTAGATTTGGCCCTACTTTACGTAACTGAATTAACGTCCTGTTGAAATTGTACTTGATAAGTATTGTGATAAGTTAACTTAGAATAAATTATAATACTTATTTTAATATCCAAAATTATAGTTTTATTCTTCTATCAAAAACCCTACTAATAGGGCGTAGAAATATGTCATAGGTAACCTACTTATATTTCTAGTTTAGTAAACTACGTGGAAATCAGATGAAAAATTGCATCAACAAATAAAAACAAACTAATTTAGATAAATATGTAAAACTTGTATATTATAATTAGGACTAGCATTTTAACATAATTTGGTAATATTAGTATGTAACGACCACTTTGATAACGTTTATAGGAAAAGGTGCTATGCTAGGCTACTACATGAGGTATATAAAATAGCCATTATTATAGCATGTTAACTAATGCGCTTGTACACACCTCTGAGAAAGTGGGCTAGGACGTCAAGCTTTTCTTAACTGATTTGCTAGAGATGAGGACGTGGGGATTTGAAAGCTGTTTGGTTTGTTCTGATATTTTAAAATCCTTACAGGCCTATAAAATTTGATAAGCCCGTTTCCGATACTAGAAATTACGAGGAAATGACTAAACAGATTTTGACGACCGACCACTCAATTTAACGGTTAGGAGTCCAGGATTTCGGGAAAAATAGTAGTTCTCCACAGAAACCCAATTTTCACATAGAATTTTCAGTTTTTCATTATTTGTTTAATCACCATGGAAACCATTATTTGTTGCATGGCTGTAAGTCTCTAAATAAAATATCTCTTTGGCTAAAAAATAATATCTCAATATTTATTTGTTGGTCCAAACACATAACAATTTTCTCTTTGGATGAATATTTCTCTTTGGATGCTGGTAATAGCACAACTAAATTGAGATTCCTAAATTGGTGAAATATTTATTTTTTATTAGAATTAAATCAACAATATTGAACATGATTCGAAAATTAAAAGGCTAAGTTGTTAAGTTCGTAAAAATATTGTCTACGTTATGTTTCACGTATGATAAAATGATGTTTAAATATGTTTTGGTATGTAATGATATAATGATAAAATGATCTTGACTAATGTTTAAAAATAGGCATTTTAACTATTTAGATATGAGTTTTGGTGTTCTTTTTTTTTTCAAATACTGGGTGTTGATGTTCATTTTATTCAAATAATGGGTTTTGATGTTCATTTTTGCAAATAGTAACAAAATAAAAATGCAAAAGTTAAGCTAATTTTTCATTTCACCACTTAATTTTGAGGATATGATATTTAAAAGAGTAATGTTTTGTGTACCACATCTATATTTCACATTCTCTCTTTCTATCTGACACACTCTCTCATGGTCTCACACACACACACACACACACACACACACTCTCCCCCACACACACACTCTATAACACAAAATCTCTCATATAATATTCTCGTATTCTTTCTCTAACACTTTGTCCCTCTATCTCACACACTCTCTGCCCTCCCATACACTATCTATCACAAAATTTCTCTCACACTATCTTTATTATACTCTCTCCCTTAAGCTCTCTCAAATTCTCCTGCTCTATCTCTTGAACGCTCTCTCACAAACAATCAATCTCTTTCTCGGACACTCTCTCTCAAACTCCCCCTCTCTCAAACCCTCTCTATTTCAAACTCTCTCAAAACCACTATCTCAATCTCATTCTCTCTTAAACTCACTCACTCTCTCAAACTCACTCACTCTCAAACTCACTTTCTCGATTTTTTCTTTAACTCCCTCTCTCAAACACTCTCTCTCTTAAACTCAATCGCTAACTCTATCTCACTCTAATTTAATAAGCCTATTTGCGGTAATAGAAATTGCTAGGAAATAGTTGACCAGATTTTGACAAAAGACCTCTCATTTTAAAGGTTAGGGATCTAGGATGTCAGGAAAAATAGTAGTTTACAACAAAAAGCTGACTTTCTCAGAGAATATTCAGCTTTTCATTCTTTATTTACATCACCATGGAAACCGTGCTTTGTGCATGAGTGTATATATGTATACATAATATGTTCTTACCTTAGTGGTATGGTGCAACGAGTAGAAAGATTACGTCAGTTATTTGTATATTTATCAAACAAATCGATGATATCAGGTTGGATATATGTATAGCATTGTTGATTTTTATCCTTCCTCTTCTTTGTATTTGAATGTTTACCTCTGATATTATGTATAGTTTGATAAACACTTTTCCGATAAGTGAAATTGCGAGAAAATTGTTTGAACCGATTTTGACAAACGTTCACTCATTTTAAACGTTATGAGTCTGGGATGTCGGCAAAAATAGTAGATTAAAACAAAAACCCTAATTTCCTAAGGAATTTTCCATCTTTTCATTCTGTGTACGCAAGGGCCCATCTGTACAATCATTATTTGTGTACATCACCATGAAAATCATGATTTGTCTATGGCTGTATATGGATAGATAAAATATTTGTCTTTGGTTAAAAGTAATAACTAATTTTTACTTGAGTGTTTTGGTGTCACAAATAGATAGAGAGCTGGAAGAGAGAGGGGTCGTTTTAAAGTCCCCATCGTGGTTTGAAGGGGGCAAATAAACGTTTTGATTCAAATTAGACACTAAAAGATCTATGTAAAGTGTATAGCCTTTGACGAGTAAACTGTTAACTAGAAAGTCGAGTGAATACTTTTTATAGAGATCTTTTCCCAATAAAAGGTTTAGAATATATTTTATTTCAATAATTTGCAGAAATAACTGCAACGATCCACTAGTAATATATAAAAATGTATCTCCATTCTTCATCGATGCAAATGTAGTTATAGTTCGTAATTTATATCCCATTAGTGGGACTATGCGAATGTAAGATGCAAAGTATAAATTGGTTTTTCTGGTCACATGTTAGTAACCCTTATATACGATAAGCTTTCAAAATTTATTTTATTTTATAAAAAAATGTTGTTCTTGCTTAAAAAAATAACCTTGTTCTACTATATAAATAGATACAGGCATTATCGAGTGAGCAAAGGTGTCATAAACACATAATTTAAGTGAGAAACTTAGGGTAGGAGGAAATGTATTGACGTTTATTTAATGATCATACTCAGTCAATTAAACCTGTTGGAATTAAGCTTCATCATTTTTTATTCAGTAGTGTTTAACCAACAATATATGAACCAACTAATTATATCAGAACAAAATTTACAAATTAACTTAATTCTAGAACAGACTGAAATCCAATTCTACAGCGGTATTTTCAATACTGTGAAAGCGGAAAACTTTATTTATACAATTATGAATTTTTAAGCTTTGACAGGAATCAGTTCCCTTACCCTTATATCAGTAAATATAAACATTATAGCCTATACTGTACTATTATATGAATTCGCACAACTTCACAAGTCAAAGTCATATCAGTATGGCTAGCAAGTACATTTTAAAATGTGAATGATACGTTTGGTGTGATAAATCGTTGTTCCCTCCAGTATAACCCTAGCTGTTAGTTGGAAACGGTGCGGTCTATTTAAACTCATTGAAAGGATCTCAGTAGCGGAATTAGGAATTGCACTTGCTGGGAGTTAATAAACCATCAAGCCTCTCTCTTCCGTGTCTTTGCCACATCCTCCCCATGTCTAGCAGCGCTCCTGGCGGTGAAATGCCGCGTCACAATTAGCAGCTTCCCTTCCCCTAGCTACCGCACCCTGTTTCTAAAACACGTCGACCATTAGATAGAGCTATAGGTAGATATGGCTGGTGTTAAAAGCCTCTATATAAGCTAACTTGGGTAAAGGGGAAAACTCTCTTTAGGTGTCTTCTGTGCGGGACTTTTAAAAATGACACATGGGCATCTTTTTAGTTTTTAGATGTAGCCTAGGTGAACATGGCTCATGATAGCACATTCCTCATGATTACTTTGTCTAAAAGCTGAAACCAATAATCTTAACCTTTTTTTTTTATCAAGGCTGGATTTTATTCCCTATTAATGAAACTCAATGGAAGTTTCAAGCACTTGAGATTGCAACTGATAGTGAACTGCCCTATATATAATCAAGATTTGGACGTCAGACTTTCCATATTTGACCTGAACTGCTTGTTATTTATAAACTGTGAGATTTTTGCCTCCAGAAACTAGATTATATTACAGGCTATAGTCGAGATTCGAACGTCAGAAAATCCCCCATTTGACATTAACGGATTTTAATTTGTAAACTGGGAAATTGGTTGACCCTCTAGACGATATTATACTATATAATCCATGTTCGGGCGTCAGAAAATCCCCAAATAATGGATTTTCATTGGTATTCTGGGAGATTCGTTGACTCCTGACACTTGACTATGTTATATAATCGCGATGAGGATGTCAGCAACATAAGGAAACCCATCTTGATCGGATGAGTACTTTTTGAGTTTACTGACAACAAACAAATGGACAGACAACAAATATTCTAAACATGAACATCATTTACAATACATAGTTTACAACAAATATTATAGCCATAAACCTCGTTTACAATAACCAATAAAAAAAAAGTCAAACTCCACAAAAATTAGTATCCGCAGGCCAATCTTAGAGTTTTACGTATGTATTAATTAACCTTCTAAGAATCAGAAATTAAGTAAATTGAAAGAAGCACTCTATAGAAGGCTCCATATTACACCAAATAAAATTGAATTGTTTATTTGTTACCACAAAACAAAGATAAATAATCTTAATTCACAAGCAAAAGCATAACACGATTGAAAACATACCTAAATTTAAGATGCAAATGCAAGCACGTTAATAGTGACTCTAAACGTAGAGCCATCGTTGCAATGAACACCAAAATAAATAGTTAAAATTTCTATATAAAAACATAAATGAACTAAATATAATGAAGCACTCTATAGTAAGCACCTTAACATACCAAGCAAAATTTGTATGTTGGCTTAGGACTAATAAATAAAACTAAATAAACCTAATTAACAAGCAACCACATTAAATTACTGAATACATACTCTGTGACTTCGAACATTTACCTGACAATAAAAATGCCAAAAACGTATTCAATACATTCTCATATAGTCATTCTTCATGTATATTTCAATCCCAAGACATTCGTTTTCAAGGAGATTTATAATCGGTTTGTTGATATTTTCAAACCCCTCGATGCCAAAGGAGACTTACAAAGAATATTAATATATTTAAAGTTGATCATATATATGTATATTATATGTATGAATAAAATCACAGAATAATAACTGTCCAGGCTATATGCATATATAATAATTACTCTAATCGTGTAAGGATAAAGAAGGAAGCATTTTAGAGGTAATCTACCAACATTTGCCTTAAAATAGTAGGAAACCATTTAGAGAAAACCACTCTAATAGATAGACCCGACAGGGATTCGAACCCCAAACCTTTCCACCATCAACAGGCCAGTCTAACACAAGAGTAACACCTTAGACCATTCGGCCAATGGAGCGGGTGATAATATACTTGAATTGTTACAAATATAAGACGGAAATTGAACTACTGTGATTATTTTGATACTGTTTCATTCACTCGTGAGATAGCGTGATGGTATATAGTTTACCCATTTACTCAAAAAATAAGAAGTAGGCCGACAAAAGAAAAATATAATCTCAAACATATGTGTACGTTTTGAGTTTACGGGCAACAAACGGACAAACAATCGAATGTGCAAATAGACCTTTGAGTTTTTTTATATGAAGGCCTATATAGAGAATATATAAAATTATGAGGTTCAATTGTGTTTAGCAGAACACAGTATGAAACTTTATTAATGAATTAATATATTTTTATGGCATAATTGAAGTATGACCATTTTGTTGAGATCAATACAATAATGTAATTTGAAACTTAGATGGGTTGATATAGTATCTCCCTACACAGTTAAATTCTAACTACAAATAAACTTTATGACCTAGATTTGCGTGTAATAAAAATTAATATTTTACTAAATTATTTAATGTTAGTTTGTTATTTACTTAAAAAAACACGACTAAATTAGATGAAGGTATTTATCTTTTGTTTGACTTAGTTCATTTGTTGGAATCCATTCGAACAAATGGTTGAATCAAAAAGACACATAGCAAACATTAATTATTGTAATACCAATTTCGCCATTTAATAACCTTTAGTCAGAAAGTAATGTAAATTTTAGATCCAGTCTTGGTGATTTGAAAAAAACACTATTTTAAAGAAAACAAAACCATCACTAAAACAGCCCCAGCTTTGATTATAAAGGTATTTTTGCTGACATCAATGGAAAAGCAAAATATTGAATAAGAAATCAAAGCATTAAAAAATAAAAAATATACAATAAACTGCTAAATTTATAAAATTAATTTCATCTTGGTGTAAATGCATGAATGTAAAGCAATCAATTAAAGGGAAAAAACAACTTAGGGACGCTCTATGTGACACAATAAGAGATACAAACTCTGACACTTTAGAATTCATGGACAATTTCTCTACATGGCTTGATAAAGGGGAAAGTCTGATGATTTCTAACACATGAGGTACATCAAACAAACGTACAGGTAAGTTAACACAGGAAACAAATTTAGTATTTCAACACAAAACAAAAACAATGATTATTATTGTTAAATACCTGTTGAATAATCTTTTGTTTACTTATGTATTACTAGGAAATTTTTATTCTGATAATTTAGAAACAAGATTTGGACAATATTGACAAATGAGTGGAGGCAATTAATTACCAGACAAATTTAGAATCCTAAAGAAAATTGAAACTAATAAGTTCAGAGAAATTAAAATCATAAAAATCATAAAAATTTGAAATAAAGTTTTAAAAAAAATCATACGACTAATAAGAGGAAGATATTGACAGTGTAGTATGTGAGTACAATTTTGAACAGGCTATTTTTGAATGTGAGTGTGTAGAAGTAACTGAAAACCAATTTAATAGCTTTGATTTAAATTCCAGGCTATACTGCAAATAGTGTAGGTCGTCAACTGAAATTCTAAATATGTAAATGTATTTTATTTTGTAACAAGTCTTTGGAATTACAGTAGAATCTTCTAGTTCAGCGGGCAGTTATTTAAAAATAATAAATGGAGGGTGGGTGGATGGGGTAAATGGACAGCATATTTTGTCCTAACCATTATATTAAACACTTTACAGTGTTTGATATCTGAGGAATATGAACAATATTTTACTACAGCAAAAAATCAAAGAAATCTAGTATAAAACTTATCCAAAGAACAATGCAACCTAAACAATTTAAATGACCATTTTGGTGATTGTTAATGTGAAGTTTCCTTTATTATATTACTAAAAGGCTTTTAGAATTTTTGAAAGCATTTTTACATTCAATTATTCCAAATTGAGGAATGAATGGTACAATTCCCTGTTCCTCACAAAGAAGAATGCTTTAAACCTACGCATCACCTTAAAAACATTCCTAAACAATGAGATTGAGATGTTTTATCAAGGTAAGAACTTAAAAGATGTTGATTATAAACTTTTCCTATTTGAAAATTTATATAAATTTGAGGTTGTGGTTATAATTAAGTAATCAAATTAAGGCTTTCATAATTTAAGCGGTAATATTCGTAGCATGTGGTCAAGTTACACGAGAAAGCCCTTCACTGTGACGTCACGGAGATAGTATCGAGGCTTGTATCTGAGGCCTCGCTTAGCCCCGCAGAAATATTTTAGGGTAGAAAGTTGTAAAAAAAAGGTAAAAAGGGTATAATGTGTATAGGCTATAAAAGGTGAATGTTATAAAGGGTCTAGAGTAAAAAGCATAAGGGTATAGAGTCTTTATGTTATAAAGAGTCTGGGGTAAAAAGGATAAGGGTAAATGGTGTATGTTATAAAGGGTCTATGGTAAAAAGGGAAAAGGAAAAATTGTAAAAATAGTTAAAGGTAAAAAGGTTTACAGATATAAAGTATTAATTTATAAAATATGTTTATTATAAATAAATCCCAACATTCAACATTTAATACATCGTGGTGAGACGAGAAGAAGAGTTTATTGTAGATACCAAATTCTTCTTGTTTACTCTTCAAGACTACCAAACTTCCACGGCCACCAAACTACATTACAAATTGAATGAAATGTAGAAGTAAAGCTTTCTCGTGGTTTTAATATTTCTTAAATTTTTCTGTATTTAATCGAGAAAATTCTAGTCAAAATTTCAAAATTCCGTGTTTGAGGTGCAAATGTTCGTACAGAGGAGCTACTGATTTTTAAATTTCAGACCTCTGCCTGTGAGAAATATCAAGCAATGCTCATGACAGACACACAAACTCTTCATTTTATTAATTTAGATAAATATAAGTAGAAAAAGATAATTATATCTGCATTTTACAGGCCTAATTTGATGACGCTATCCAACAATGCAAGAGCATAAAACTTAACTATAAGGTGGACTATTTACAACATTTAATGACACCAAATATGACTATAGATTCGAAGGTAAATAGAGGTGTATAACTTACATTAGTCGGTGAATGTATGAACATTATTATGGCAGGGTTCCACTTTTTTTTTCCAAATAGAATGAGATCTATAAACATAAATTTTAAGATGTATGAGGGGACTGAATTTTATCCCCTCGGAAAGGTATCCTTTCCGACAGTTTTGTAATAAACTGCTTTTGTGAAAAACTGGAATTGTACCCACCTGAATTATACCCCCCAAAACTGGAATTGTATCCCCTCGGAAAGGTATCCTTTCCGACAGTTTTGTAATAAACTCCTTTTGTGAAAAACTTGAATTGTATCCCCAAATGGCTGACTTGAGGTTTAACAGAAGGAACGTTTAACGGAAAAGCTTTGTCACACTTCTTCACTTACTACTTGTATACTAGAGTGCAGCCAAATCAGTATGTTAATTCAATCAAATTATTTAAATAAGTTTAAGTAATTATTTGAAATTCGTAGAATCCTATAAAGCTGCCAAGATTACATAGAATATTAAAAAGTATAGCGTTTTAGATTATTTCTGTGCTGCAGAAGTATTTTCTTAAACATGAAGTATTCATTCCCTTTAAAGATTGCAGTGCATACTAGAACATTAATTTGTAACCTTATTTAACTTGTAAGATTTTTTTTCAGGTCAATATATTTTAGAGCATGTATCGATTTCTATAATTTTAAAGAAACAAATCTTTTATTTTATTTGCCACCAGACTTTAACCACTATGTTAAAAAATGAATATTGAAAATCTAGCTTTAATTTATTCAATTATAGTGAGAAATGAGACATTTTGATGAATTCTGGCAAGAATTTTATTAATGTGAATTGGCAGCACTG
>CABFWO010001248.1:146567-191351 GCA_902155825.1 Timema genevievae
AAATTTAATCAAAATCGTTAGAGCCGATTTTGAGAAAATCGACTTTTTCTCTTTTTGCCCTTCAGTAAACTACCCTTAATTTTAGGGGTAGATATCCAATTCCAAAAATACCTCGGGGCAACCCTATGAAAAGCCTAGATATCAAGTTTTAGCTCAATCGGTAAAATAGTTTAGGCTCTTGTTGGAGGTACAAGCAGACAGACAGACAGACGGAAATTCAAAAACCACTTTTTCGGATTCAGGGAGTCATGAAACGTCAAGATTCATCAAAATCTCGAGTTCGATTTTTTTTTATGATCACCATACTTTCTCTACCTATAAGATAGAGAGAAAGTAAAAGTTTATTACAAGACAACTTTTTCATGTTTTCCTATAAACATTTTAAGAGGTATGCACATACACAAAATAGCATCTATATACAAGAAAAATCAAGAAAAATGTAAACAAAAAATAGAAAAAACTGGAAAAATTAAGATACGAAAATTACAAACTTAAATCTTTGAGAACGCTTAACATGAAAGTTTACCCCTTAAGCTACATGCTAGGGCGCACATTATTACATCTAACTTTATTTGACATTCTTGGCATATGGGGTGATTTAATAAACATCATTAAGTTAGATTTGAGATAAGTACAAACTCTAACAAATTAACAATGTCTAATGTTCAAATTATCCAAATATTTCTATCTAAAATTCAAACTAATTGTTATTTATTAACATTGATTTGAAAAAGAATTTCACGGGGAATCAGTGTGTGTTCGAACTGTCCAATTTTTCGAATGAACAACTGTCGAATTTGCCACATCCTACTGTATTATATATTGAAGGTGACAACTAAAGATAACATGACTAGACATATATGTGCGTAAAAGTAGGTAACTTTTATAACTGTTAGAAAAGGTTCTTCCTTTCAAAATCGGAGTGTAGAAGTGGTCTCTAGGTTCACATGTCTTCTAACGCTGGCCTAAAGTGCTCTTTTATGTTAGAAACCCCACTGCTACCATATTATATTAAAATACTAAACACGTGCACATTTATCGGCGAGGTTAATGTCCCTCAGAAGGGACCTGAATACTAAAAGGGATAGGGGGTGGAAGGGTGCGTGGGTAGGAGAGGGAAATGGTGACGCTCCTTGGGGATTCCTCGCTATATTTTAGTCGTCAGTTTAATTAGTAGCACAACACTCTAGTGTTTGACAAATTGCAATCTCGCGTACTGTAGTTAAGTCTCGCTAGTTTTCATAAATCCATAGCACGTTCAAGGTGATAATTAACAAC
The DNA here is from genome assembly GCA_902155825.1 of Timema genevievae. Classification (NCBI taxonomy): domain Eukaryota; kingdom Metazoa; phylum Arthropoda; class Insecta; order Phasmatodea; family Timematidae; genus Timema; species Timema genevievae. The sequence continues at coordinate 147,846 of CABFWO010001248.1, forward strand.
AATGATGCAGGTCTACAGTTCTTAACTGTACGAGTATTTATGCTTAGCTTTGTGTTGACGTATTAAATCTGATTGCATTACGTTCCAAATACGCAAATAACTTTCCTAGATTATTACTTGTATTTAAGTATAATTACGACCAATAGTTAAATGCGCATTTTCCTATTCATTTTCATTACTAGACCACTAGAACTGTTTTCCAATAGGGACTAAAAACCTTACGCCCAATCGAGGGAATCAAAGTAATAAATTGACTAGATTCAACGAGAGTTCCCAGCATCCCGGCAAAAGCTACTAAGCCTACACTTAGCGAGGCTGAAATGTTTTTAAAGCCGTTCAATCTAGTCGTATAGTTGTAATCATCGTGTTTCAAAAGCTTTCACGTTTCGTGCTCCCCATTATTTTACTGTTAAGTGAGTGAATTAGTTCGGGAGCGCTCCGCTACCAGCAATCACGCCACAGCAACGGCGCCACAGTTGAGTTAATCCCCCAAAACAACCAGACACGTCACAAAAGCCCGCGAATTTCTCGTTATAATCGAACGCCTAGTCTCGGATAATTGAATTGACGGCGCAGCGCCTAAACTCTATCTCTCTTCCTCTCCACCGACAATAAACCTCTTCTCTTCCCAACCACTCAGCAGAATAAAACAAAACACAAACGGGGCGCAACCTTTCCATCCACTAGCTGTCTTTTTTATTGCCCTTCATTTGTTGCCCCCGCTCTATCCACCCAACAGCCCCCTCTATTTCACTCTTTTGTTTTCGCGGCAGCCATGTTGAAACATTGATGCGCTCGAAGGCCACTAGAGTGTGTGCGCAAGAAAGAGAACGCGTGCGAATAAAAGAAATGACTGTTCAGCCAACCACACGGCAGATAAATAGAAAGAAACAACAATAGAATATAGCTACAACAATGCTATAACTCTTTTTCACCTTTTCTTACCTATAAGAGCACAACTTGAAACCAAAATGAAAGCTTGAAGTAAATCCAATATGTAAACTTTTCAACTAATAATATATAGCGCTAAATATTTTAGTTGGACTCAAGTAATTTCTTAAATTATATAGGCTGTTTGTTCACCTGCATATCAACTAGCCTACATAGCCAGAAAGAGATAAAGCAAAGAGTAATTGAAAAATAATTAAATCATTATCAAAATTATAGAAAATTTATGTATTGATTAAAATGTTATTTTGTTGTTGTTTTACATTAGAATTATTGATATTGAAAATTTATATGTCAGTTTCTGGAACTCACTATGAACATTAAACCTATACATAATCTGTTTCAGTGGCCACGTGGTCTAACGCGCTAATCTCTAGGTAGACTCAACTACCGATGATGGGGAGATCGAGGTTCGAATCTCGGTCGTGTGTACTGAGTTTTTTCCCCAAAATGGTTCTCCACCCTCCCCCCACACAAATGCGAGTACACTTCCTATAAATATAACCTTACTCTATCCTTAAAACTATTAGCGTAATTAGTGCATAAGCGTAGGTATAAACCAAACGGGTAGTAAGACGCGTTGCTAAAAACAGATTTTTCCCTAACTTACATGTTTCATTGGTTATGAAAGTGTTTTGGTAGAAAAACTTCAAGGAATTTTTTGTCATTTTTTATATTTTCCTTTTCACATAATCCTAACAGACCAAGTTAAAAAAAAAGTTATATATATATATTAAAGGGTTGTTTGGTAACTTTAAGCGTAAAATGTCGTAATTCTTTTTTTATTCCAACAGTTTAAAGTAAAAACACGTGAATATAAAACTGAACGAAAGAATAATTAATCTAATACGATAGCTAAATATCATTTTAATGAATCAAAGATTTTAAAAAAAATCCCGCTTTGTCTTAGTAGCTTACTCATTCAAGCTATACGCATATATTAATTAAAGTAGTGGAGTAAGGATGAGGAGGGTAGAATTTTAGTGGAAATGTACCCACACTTACGTGGAAGGAGAATGAAAAACCCTTTTGTAAAAATAACCCTCAGTACAGGTGACTGAGATTCGAAACTCGATCTCTATGTCACCGACAGTCTAGTCCAACACGATAGTAGCGCGTTAGACCATGCGACCATCAATGTGCATGAAAGGTTAATTATTAAAAGTGCAAATGAACACATTCATATAAGTGTTCCAAACGTTGTTAATATAATATCACATTTACTTTCATATTATGTCCACAAATATTAAGAAGAAATTAGAAATTTTACTTGTAAGAGGAACGGTGAAAATTGTCATGCCATAGGCTATTTTTCGTCAAATGCTGGAGGGAAATACATTCCTACCAGCCAGCAAGCAGTCTGAGTGAGTGAGTATATATAGCCCTCCCCTAAACTCCCCTCCTCCTTCCCCCTTAAGTACTTTAGGCCCCTTTTGTTACGCTACCCATACAATTTATACCTCTCACCCGCCCCGCGACCGGGCATCCATTTATACGAATCCTCCGCAACGTAGCATTCTGCGGAATACAAATCGGACCTTGCCGCTCCAACTTAATTTCGTTAGCGCCTCTAGACTACAACGTAATGCTGACCCGGCCGTTTGAAACAATAGAAAGAGAGAGAAAAATAGGGAGGGGGGAAAAAACAGTGGATTGTGAAGGGGGGAAAGAGGTGGGAAGGGGGTTAGAACCCCCTTGGGTGTTATTTTGGATGCTGTGTGTGTGCGCCCTCTGAGTTGTTCACCCCCTCCTTCCCTTTCCAAATCTCTCCAGCCCCCCCTTTCACCCCCCCAACCACCTTCCTCTGTTACAATATAAAAACCGTCTAACCAAGTTAGAGTCTATCACCATTTATAAACTTGGTGTTGGTGTTCTTTTGGAAGAAAGGGGTGGGGGACAGAACAGGTAGGTTTGTAACTTTTAAAGTGAAAACGTTGAACTAACAGAGGGGAACAAAAAAAAAAATTAGTAGACTTCATAAGACTAGCAATCTTGCAACAATTTATCTTGGGGAAAATCTCGTGAAATGTGATTTTCTATTCAAAGGCGGATTTTCGGGAGCTTATGTTCTGGTTTTTATCTTTCTCTATTTATATCATAAGTCATTATAATGTTATTAATAGTAATCAGTGATTGCATCATGGAAGCTTACGATTTTTCTTAGGGTACATGCAATATTTTTTAACTTATATAAATATTTAATTATTAACAAGAAATTTCCCCTCTTCCTTAGTCGAATGGTCCAAGGCGTAACTCTCGCAATATATTGTACTGCCGATTACATTGAGATCGGGGTTCGATTCGTTTTAGGGTGTAGTGAGGGCTGATTTTACTAAATGGTTCCCCACTCCCCCTACACGTTAATGCGGATAAATATCCTCTAAATTAAACTTCTTCATCCATAATACATTAGCGTAATTAGTACATATGCATACAACCCGAACGGTTAGTGAGACAGAATAATAAAAAACAAACTTGGTTTGTGCTTGGTGTATTGGTGATGGAGTGGTTGGAGTTTGAGTCCCGCCCGGGTGTACTAAGGAGTTTTTTCCTAAACTATTTACCCCCCTCTCTCCATCGCAAATACGGATACATTTCTTCAAAGTTTTGCCTTACTAAGCTATTCGACATTATTGTAAGGATTCGGGTGAACAGACTGGTCTTAAAACGCTATTGAAGTTAAAAATAACTAAGCAATATACAATAAAGATGATTAGTAGTATTTTTATGAGGCGTTGTCTACTATTTATGTTAATTTACTTTTATTTGTGGTAAAGCTGTGTTTTATTTTCTAGATCTTCTCTATTTTTTAAAAACACGATCAATATCATAGAATAAATTGAGTAGGGCCTACCACGTGTTAACACTACTTTGTACTGTACATTTCCTTTCTATATTCCAATTTTCTTAGGATAAGCCTTTTATATAAATAGGCCTACAAACTTGTTTTTGCAGAAAACATTCTACTATAGGTCTACTGCTAATATTATTTTATAGGTAATAATTGCTATCAAAAGTGACAGATACAGATCACATGACTTGACGTATGACTACGTGATATAATTTTTTTTAGCTGTCAAATATGTTTCTTCCTATGAAAATTAAACTGTAGTTAAGATATTTTTTCTTTTCTAAATTCTATCTTTGTCTTTAGAAAATGATCAATATCATATCATCATTACTGGGCGTGGCTCATCACATGCCTGCATTACTTTGCACACTTTCTTTATATCTACTTTCTTTCTTTTTATTTATTTTCTTCTACACATTTCGTTTCGGAATCAGTACCAGAAGATTGGGTGAGAATAGAACTGTTTTGGATGTGATTCTTAGATACAAGGCAAACTGGATCGGACATATTCTTAGTAGGAACGGTCTCCTGCATGACGTCGTAGAAGGAGAGGTTAAGGGAAAGAGGAACTTAGACAAAAAGGAGGATTCAAATATTGGCTGATTTGAAGGAAATAAGAGAATTATAGGAGCTGAAAGAGGAGGCAGAAGATAGGGTGCATTGGTGGTCTAAGTTCATTGACAAAAGGAATGGACCTGTCTTAAGACAGAGCATCTGCTAATTATAAAGTTTGATCTCTAAACAAATGTCAAAAGTCTTACAAGTAGATTTAAAAAACGGAAATAGCAAAACCAATTTCTCTAATAGATACCGGAACTATCCAGCTATTTACAATTAGGAGGCGAAGGGGGGGTGGAGTGGAAATAGCAGGGCTCTAAAAAAAAAGTCAACATAAAATCCAACCACCACTCCAACTGATAAATAAAAAAATAGTATAATATTTTTGTAAAAGTGTGTAGTAGTCTCCCCCCCCCCTCCGATATCCCAGTGTGGGAAATTATTTACAAGTGGTATTGGGCAGAGAGGGGGGATTGGGGGGTGAGGGAGGGGAGGTTCAACTAATCCCCGAGTAATTTTCTGGTATTGTTACAAGTAAGCCCAGGGAATAGCGAGCTCCAAACCAAGCGCTAAGGGGTGAGAGGTATGGTTGGGAAGCTGGATGCTTCACGGGGGGAGGGTAGGGGAGTGGGGGGGATGGGAATGAAGGTCTGGGTTTAGAGGGGAGAGGGCAGATGAAATACACCCACTAACGCTCACGAATAAAAAAAATGCAACATGGTAGGGGAAGGGGGGGACATTAATCCTTCTATCTTCTAAATAGGCAAGACATGGATTAGCCGTGAGTCCGCCCTCATGGTCACCAGTTAGTTGTTAAGGGTTAGCTACAGGTTCAAGGGACCCTGATTTGAACCTAGGTGGTGCCTAAAATACATAAGAATTTGTTTTACTAGTCCTGTCTACCCACCGAGTAAAAGTCACCGAATTAAATTCCACTATTAGATCATAGTTCAAAGTGTGCTGTGATATATAAATATATACTTTTATTTATTTTGCCCAACATCTTCCCATTTTCTCAGGATATTCGCATATTTACACTTCTAAGATAGGAAAGAAGTTAGAATTTTGAGTAAATTACGTGCACTAGCTGGAGTAGGAGTGGATAGTAGTTTAATACAAAAAAAACCACCCTCAATACACGTGGCTGGCATTCGAGGACCGAACTCCCAGCTATCTGCAGACTAAACTAGATGGATCTAACACTTAGTACACCCGATATTCGTGGGTTCAAACCCAGCCCAGTTTGACGGATTTATCTTGAGAGATAAAAATCCGTATTACAGCTTCTTACGGAGGATAATTGAAGCTGTTGGTCCCACGTAGATTGTTGCATCTAAAAGAACCTTGGAAGGTATGTGAAAATATCTTTCCAGGCGAAATTGATAGGCCTTTTCACTCTCGCTCAGAGAAATTCTCGTGTGCAGATATAATCAGTCGGTCCAAAAAGTTCACGTTAAATACCTCAAATAGATAAAATAAAATAAAAATTTAGTTCATGTGTGGGTATATGATTTGTCGCTGTATGTTTACCCATCCAACTTTTCATGCTAGTACGAGTCCACTCACTCTAATAACCATTCTCATCCTTAACTCTTAAAACTAATCCATTAATAATTAACCACATTAAATGGAATGCTCATCGTCACACTACTGGACCATAAAAGTGGACATTTCATACAATCGGCCTAGTGAGAGCCCTTGGCTGCAGTCCTGGAGGTGCCAGGTTCGACTCTTGGCTGTTACCGGGGGGATTTTTCTTGAAAGGGAAATAATTCCCGTGGCCACAAAGGTTGGGATAGTTATGCTTAAGATAGGTTAATATCTTCATTGGCTTTGCCCCGTTATATTCATAATATTATGATTTTGATAGGAGGAACCGTAGAAGTTAATTAATAAAGTTACTAAAACCATTTTAATACATTCATACATCAAGTAATGTTATCTGCAGCTGTCACTTTTGATAGATGTTATCAATACCTATAAAATAACACGAATAATAAAGTAAAATATTATCACTGTTGGTCGCATATAGATATGTTTGAATTTTCTCAACTGTTCTTCCAACCAAAATCAGGATATACCATCATCCTCTCATCTTGTCGGGACGAAGGAAAGAGCCTCCATGGAAAGGATGTACGATTAACACATTCGGGCGTCCCTTGGTCAACGGTACAGTAGTATTGGGTGATCTCTCCGCAAACTGAGATACAGATCGATGTAGGCAGACATGCCATTATTAATATTATTATTACTAGACCTACTACTATTATTATTGTTGTTTATATTATTTTCTCATGTAATTATATAGGCTACAACCCGCCTCGGTGGCGTAGTTGGCTAACGTGCTACTCGTGTTTAGCTCGACTGCTGAGGACGGGGAAATCGAGGTTCGAATCTCGGTCGGGTGAACTGGGGGTGGTTTTTCCTAAATGGTTTTCCACTCTCCCTCCACAGCAAATGCGGGTTCACCTCCTCTAAATTCAATCTTTCCAAGTCCTAATCCATTAGTGTGATTAGTACTTAAGCGTATAACCCGAACGGGTAGTAAGACGTGGTCCTAAATAATAATAATATATAGACTACAAATTTGTAAATTACTGTACTTTTGTACTTTTCAGTGCTGGCCTGACATAGGTCTCACGACTTTTGGTCATCAATATATTAAAGGAAATTGAAATGAAATTAATATTATTGCTATTATTTACTATTATTGCTATTTATTATTATTATTATTATTACTATTTCGTAAAATCTAGAATTTCATTCCCTAGATTCGACGCCAGTTATAGGCCAAATATTTTCCAGCTGCATTTATTTTTATGGAACATTTCACGATAAGAGATATTTGGGAGGGAATATTTAGGAGCTTTGTTTGAGATTGTGCTTGACAGTAACACGAGAAATCTGTGATTGATCCCTGATTGTGGGTATTGGATGTGGTCTTACCCCGTAATACACTATCCCATTACTTACATCAGTGGATACGTGGTATAAATGTCAGTCTCGTCTAGTTTGGTTTTCCTGTTATAGGGAGGTAGGGGTTCGAATGCCAGTCAGTTGTTCTGTTATTTATTTTTATAAAATGGTTTCTCATTCTTCTTTCACGAAAATGTCGGTAAACTGGGAGGGTGTTTCCTCCCTAAGTGTTTTCCACACTCCTTTCACTTTAATGTGGGTACATTTCCTATACATCCTACCTTACTCTCCTCACTGGTGTATGCGGATAGACATGAAGGATAGTAAGACTTGAAGTATTGTAACTATAGGTAAATAATTTATGTTGATATAAATAATGTTACATAATACATCGGTGGCGTAGTTGGCTAACGTGCTAGTCGTGTTGAGCCCGACTGCCGAGGACGGGAAGATCGAGGTTCGAATCTTGGTTGGGTGAAATGGGGATGGTTTTTCCTAAATGGTTTTCCACTCTCCCTCCACGCAAATGCGGGTTCACTTCCTCTATTCAACCTTCCCAATTCCTAAATCCATTAGCGTAATTAGTACTTAAGCGTATAACCCGAATGGGTAGTAAGACGCGGTTCTAAATAATAATAATAATAATAATAATATATAATACAATTTTTTAAGCATCATGTCTTACTACCCGTTCGGGTTATACACTTATGTACTATTTTTGAAAAACATTTGAATTGTTTAGTAGCCTAAGGAATGTTTAAGTATATGTACTAATTACATTTATGTATTCAGGGATTATGGTGTTTATATTTATAGGAAGTGTACCCGCATTTGCCTTGAGGAAGAGTGAAAGACCCTTTTGTAAAACAATCTCAGTACACCACAAGTCCAACGAAATGGGTACATTATTATTATTATTATTATTATTATTATTATTATTATTATTATTATTATTATTATTATTATTATTATTATTATTATTATTATTATTATTATTATTATTANGGGTGATTGTGAGATGAAATGGAGGACCTACAGTTTAACGTGGAATCCGAACCACGGTGGAGGCCTGGCATTCCTCACATTCACAAGTTGTGATTAATACACATCTTGTCAGAGGTGAAGGAAAGAGTTCGGCAAACAGATAAATCTGTGCCAGGACCGAGGATCGAACTCCGGACACCCAGCACAGAAGTCTGACACCTTACCCCTAGACCACCAGGTCAATCTCTGGGTACATTATTAATCATACTAGCATTATGTTTAAATAATCAAACAGTTTATTTATCGTACGATCTATTAAAGCGGCAATTCATTTAAACATAGAGGGGGATACTCACCATTAAGGCTCCTGTCGCACTCTGACGCAGTTTCTCGGTCAAATGACCACTCACTTCTTATAATCAATTTTGACCCTGAAACTACACTAACACTAACCTAGCAATCAAACAATACTTTGATTCACTCTAGCATATATCACAGAAAGATAAATACTATATCACGTTGGCTTTAATTAAATGGCTACTCTACAGGCTATCAATTTAATTTTCGTTTAATTGTTCTTACCTACGGGTCACATACACTATCGATATTCAGACGTCAGCCCACCCTCCATTCAACTTGGACAATGATCTGCTTGTTATTCGTATACCGGGAGAGTGGTGGACTCCCGAGACTAGACTATAGATATGTCCCCAAACTCTCGCTATGACCCTTTAGTAATAATTTCGAAAAGCAAATTTTATTCAAATAAATTATAGAAATAAAATAACAACCAGTGTAAAATACAAACAGAAAGAAAACCTGCAAAACCTATGTTTGTAAGTTGATTAATTTATATTATTTCTTTGCAATTTCATATACAAATAGTAGATTAATTCGTTATTACACTCACCCCTTCCCCCCCTCCTCGGAATAAATCCAGGTTCTCTTAGATTTTTGTTCAATCAATCTAATTACGTTTAGTGGTAAGAGCTTTTAATAACAAAGAATACAGCAACGGGGGTTGGACAGCACACACTATTAAATAACAAAACCAAATTATATTTTATGAAGAAATTTTTAACGGTTGACATTAACTATAGCATTTTTTTTTATGAAAATAAGTAGACTACTTTGAATTAATTTCTAACTGAAACCTTTAGTGTCCTTATTTAATTTATTTTTTAAGATAATATTTGAGTTGAAAATAAGATCCAAGATTTCATTTTCTTTGCTGTAATATTATGTTAACATTTTTCGCTTAGTCTCTTAAACACCAATTACTGCCTTTTTAATTTTTATTTTTGTACCACCGTGTCTTACGCCATCGCGTTCAGGATATACGCATTTATTTAAACTACTCTAATGGGGTTGGGATGAATAAGGAAACATTTAAACAATAAACATCTTAATGTACCAGCATTTTCGTGGAAGGAGAGTGGAAAACATTTAGGGAAAACCACCCTCAGTAAAACCGACTGGGATTTGAACAGCGATCTCCCCGTCATAAGCAGGTCAGTCTAGTACGAGAGTGACGCCTTAGACCATTCGGCCACGGAAGTGGATTGAATTTTTAATGAACAAGTCTGTACCTAATAAACAGAAAACCTTGTAAACAAATTACACCTGCTGTTTTGATAAAAAAAAATATTAAAAAAGCACACGAAAAAATCCCCAACCCTCCTCCAAATTCATTGGGTATAGTCAAGCTAACTATGGTATAATCAACGTTAATTAAAGCCTGCTAATCATTTATTTCCTTAATTAAATTTCTCTCATCGTAAATCATAATTACGGTCTGGAAGCATTTTGCAGTTCGGTGGGGCTAAGTAATAAGCCAGAGAGACCCCTGGCGTCTTTATGTTCAAACTAAACCAGGTTGGTTGGGGTGGGGGGGTGGAGTGGAGGGTGAGGGTTAGAAGGCGTCTAAAGGGAACTGGTTAGATGGGGGAAACAATTAAGAAAAATGTACCAAAAAAAAACCCTACACAATCTAGGTTTATACTCTTCTCTCCACTGTGTGTGCCCACCAGTGAGGTGTACCAACAGAGCGGCCACAGTCGCTAGCGATTGATAGTGCCAACATCTGCGGATAGAAGGTGTCATGTGGTCAGCACAACGAACTTTCAGTTTTCTAAACCGGAATTGCTACTTATTTATTTAAGTAGCTCCTCATTTGTCCTTACGAGGCTAAGTTTGACCTCGTTCCAAACTCACTGATTCACAGATACATTTTGTAAGTGCTGGGGATCGATCCCGGGACCTCTGGTTCTGTACCCAGGAAATCTGACCACCAGACAACAAAGGTGGACTAATACTCCTCTATGTTCGCGGAATTCTATGTTAGAATTAACTCGAATAAGCAATAGACCTGAATATAAACTATAGTAAAATATGACAATTAGAACTTTTTTAATTAATTTTTTTTTTGCATAGCATATAGACTAATACCCATCCAAGTTATCGATGTTGTTAAAATAATGAGATAGGGATGAGAAAATGTTGAGTAGATCCTACCAAATTTATTTGCAGGGAGGATAAGATATTCTTTTTTGGGGGGGAAATAAAAACCTCCCATAATAAATCAGGTTGTAATTTGAGCTTGCGAACATTAATTTACATGATTTGACATTCATTTATTTCAGGGCAGAACTGATACTATTTTTTTCCAAATAAATTATTTAGACTTTTTGGGGAGATATTATATGTAGTCGTTTCTCAACCCATTGTTTCGGGGGGGGAGGGGGGATGAATGTTTGAATCAGCGTCAAGGGCACCCGGCAGGATTTTTCTCCAGTGGAGAGGGGGGGGGGAGCCAGACCATGGGTCTGGCTTCTGGGAGGTATGGAATATCCCTAGTACGACGGGGAGTCCGGAGGTTCTCACCCGGGAGAATTTATTAAATTGAATACTCAAAAGACGCTTTTCAAGGGAATCCTTGTATCCTGAGAATAAGATAAAACATTAGAAAAATATTTCAAACTTATAATATTTATATAACTTCAGAATCTTAAGGGAGGGGCAACTGCCCCCTCTAGCTCCCCCCTGCGGGCGCCGCTGATCAGCGTGCTTAATTTTCACTTGACTTTTTCTTCTATTCAATACTTACGAATAAATATTTCTGTTAAATATCAAAAAAATCTCAAATATTCTAGTATTTTTATTATATTTCCGGTGAAATTCTCAGAGTTTCCTCGAATCTCCGAGTGTGGCAATCTAGATAAGCTAGTAAACAATCCAATTTCCATAAGAATGGCCTTTTAGAAGCTATAAGGAATCCATGGTTTGGGAGGTGATATTTGACAGCTAGAAGAAGGTTCTTTATTGCAAACATTAACTGAAAATGACTAATGTCAACCTCATGGAAAATAATTATTTTATGTTAACTAATACTATAATATCAATAAAAAAATGTTATCAAACGAGTCTAATAATACTTCCCTAAAGATGACTCTATAATTGGCGTTTTCGTAACTTATTGAAATAACAAAATATACTTAATGAAACCTTTTTTTTTTTGCGGTTGTGGCAACATGAAATAATATAAGCCTAGTACATGAAATAATTAGTTTTTTATTTATTTCACTTTTAACACCACGTCTTACTACCCGTTCGAGTTATACGCTTATATACCAATTACGCTAATAGTATAAGGGATTTGGGAGGTTACACTGGTAGGAGGAAATGTACCCGAATTTGAGTGGAAAGAGGGTGGAAAACCATTTTAGACAAAACTTGAGTGCATCCAAATGAGATTTGGACCTAGATCATTCATTCATTGGCACCCTAGTAAACTGCTAGAGTAGTACCTTAGAACCATGCAGCCGCTGAAACGGAGAGGGTATTGGAGTAAATTTGATAGTTTTTTCATTAAAAAATTCTTTTAAATTTTTGTTGTAAAAATATTATGATATTGTAAAACAGTTTCAATGGTCTCAATCCCAGCACCACTTGACGTCTGGTTCAAGCCCGATTGCCTATCTAATCTAGGTATTATCAATGAGACAAAACCTTAAGCTTGTTTATCCTAAACGCAATTTTTACATTTTATCTCAATGCGATTACTATTGTATTGTAATAATAATCATTCTCCTTAAACTGTTATTTCATGCCAAGTGATTTAAGTTTCTGATAGTCAGTAGGCCTAAAGGTAGTAAAGCAAAAAAATAAAAAAGTTAGTAAACACTTTATTTTTGATCACTACCTGAAATCACGAAGTTATTTAATTTCTCAAAACCTATTTGATTGGTTTTATTTAGTTTTATTCGTTGTCTTTTATTCAATAAGTTTCTTTTTATTATTATTGACACTTTTTGTTTATTTTTACTGACACTTTTTGATATAGACTAATTTTTTTATATTTTTCCTATAGTTTAGAATATCCCTAAATAGTTTTATATTTAATCATCAGCATTCTATTTCAAAAATACACATGACTTACACAATAATATTTTAAGTATTTTAGCATATCCCAAACAAATCATATCCATTAATAGGCACACACCGTCAGGAAAAAGTTTATTTTTCTGTGAGATCTGGCAAACTCAATTTCGCCACACTTTTATGGTCAATTCGCCACTTGTAACGATTGGCGACAGGGTTACCCTCACCGGTATTAGAGTAATTTGTAAAAATAACATTGTTTTTACTTTAAAATATTTTTAAAAGTTTTAAACATCTCCTACACTGTTAGATTTTGGTTGTAAGGACCATGTCTGATAGATCCAAACGTTAATAAATTCTTCCAAGATATATAATTTTAAACAGTCACATTTTATAGATATTATCAATACCTATAAAACATTATTAATAAATCAATAAAATGTTACTTTTTTGACAAAATAACAAAATTGTTTTTATATTTTTTAAAAGATCATTCCTACCAGAATTTTACTTTACCACATGCTGCGTGGTATTTGGTAAAATAAATAATCAAATTTAATTTTAAAGGTTATTAAAAATGTTCCTTAACAAATATTCTCATTAAAGAGTTTCATAATTATTCGTACTTCAAAATAATAAATTTGCAAACATTTGTTTAGCAAATATTAAAGAAAACTAATATGTAGTTAATGTATAAATAATAAGTAATAATCAATTTGTCACGTAAGTTATTTATTAAAAGCATATATTTTGTATCTTAAAATACAAAACAAATTTAAATTACTTTTACAGGTATCGTTTATGTTCATGAACATCATTTTTGGTTCGTGTAACTACCCTTTCAAAATTAGTGACGACTAGAATATGACCGTACTTGGGAACCAGTATTAAATCAAGAGGCCTTTTACCCTTCAGTACCTCACTATAGCCTATTTATTCGTAGCAAATGATAGGCGAGATCGTAATTGCCTATAAACAATAATACACTTTGTGGTGGGCGTCCGGCTTTAAGCCACACAATCAAGGCTTTATTGCTTCAAATTACTTAACTACCACGGTGGAGAGTCACTCGGGTCATTACAACCAAATTACACAGACAGGTCTTGTTTACGATTCACCATTAGTGCGGAGTTACAGAATATTGTTACATTACAGGCCCGCGGGTTTTAGCTCGTATTAATGGAGGACTAAGCGCGCGCACTCATAGATACATTCTATTATACAAGTACGAGTAGGTTTTGTGGTCGGCTAGGTCTTGTCAGAGAGAGAAACACACATTTCGCGATTTAAATCGGATACCACCTAGGTGTCACTACTATTAAACGTGTTGGCTGGGTCCAGTCAAAGTTTCAAGGATAAACGAACACCCATTTATACCAGTTTTTTTTAATCGAATAGATGCTTGGAGAACCTTTTAAAAATGCAAACATATTTTTTATCAACATTGATAAAACTCTACCATATTATTAATATTTAAAAAAAATATTTATACATATTATTATTTCTAAGCAATTATAATATATTTCGAAAGTTACATCTGCATATCACATGACATTACGTATGAAGATGGGAACTTAAGATTTACAGACTTTTTGTAAACTGTCGAATAAAGACTTTCAACAGCCTAAAAGTCCTTAAAAGTTTTTCAGCTACAGATGGGTATATCTATCGTGAACCATGTTAGAGATATCATTTTATAATAACGCTGATGTGTTTTATGTTTAAAATAATCATTCTTAGATCTTTTAAGCTCACGAGATAAAATTATATGCCAGATTCCATGTTTTAAATGAACTTCCGTACTTTTGAACGAAAACTGATTTTACAAGACAATAATATATAAAAATACCGTTCGCAGTAAACATACATTTTGATTTAAAATATAGATTCTTAGTTTCATCTCTATAATACAGTAGCAGTAATATCTATAAAACCATACCCTTTGATTTTTACATACATACATGAGTACTTTATATAGCCTATAGAGTGATGGTAGGATTTATTTCAAGTTCGATTATCATTTTGGTCAAATCATTATAATCTATAATTAAATAAATGTATCTAACAACCTATTTGCGAGTAAATTTAATAAATAATAAAAATCTTTATTTATTTTTTGTATGGAGGTATTTATGATTTTTTTCAAATGATGATCATTTTAATGAAAAAAAGACTTTTTATTAAAATAAAAATTCATTGTTTTTTAAGAAGAAATGTCAAACATTTATTAACTGAATTGAGGGAATGTAGCTAGGGGTGTATAATTAATGGAGAAAAGTAGATTACTCGGCATTATATAAACTTTTTTTCTCTTTGCACCCCGTCATACTAAACGTTCGGGTTACACGACTATGTATTAATTGCTCTAATGTGCTAGAGATATGAAGGCTGAATTTATAGCAAGGGTAGGCTACTCGCATTTGCGTGGAGGGAGTGTGAATAAAAAAATTTAGGATAAACTACCCTCAGTGCACTAAATTGGGATCGAACTCAAACTCTCTATCATTGGAAGTTTAGTCTATTGCAATAGTGACACCTTTGGCCATGCGGTCACCCAATTGTGTGCATTGGCTATTAAGGGATAGGCACTAAAATGTATGTTGTTGTATCATTGAAAAAATGCTACTTATAATCAAAACAGAGCCCATAAACATCAAAATGCTCTTAAAACCGTATGCAAGTCATCAAACTAGAATTACGTTTAGACCTAGTCCGCAAAATATATAGACTACAATTGAAAAACTATTTTTAAAATCCTTAATATTTTAAACTGCGCACACACACACACACACACACACACACACACAGAGAGAAAAGAGAAAAATGTGGTCCAACTTTTATGTGGTGAGACACAAATACATTATAAAAACCCTGGATAAAAATGGATCATTCACTCACTCACTTTTAAATTAGAGTTGACTTTATGGAAGAGCCTAATTCGTCGTATTAACACGGTAACGCTGCATCCTACACGGACCGTGAGTGTTGTCGAATTAGTGAAATACATGTAGGGGGAAAAGAGGAGTGGGGGGGTGGATTAACTTTCGGTTACTGGGAGGTTCATAGTTTACGGGTCATTTGTGTTTCATAATTTATAGCGCGTTATTAAGCCGTATCGATCTTAAAGCAGCCACGAGGAAGGTGTTCTTTTTATTTACGTGTGACATAACTTTCATTATTATACATCAAATATGAGGAGGCTTTTTGTGGAGGCTGACATATTTCTGCTGTTTTTTTATTTAGGACTTAACTCTTTTTTTAATTGTACTGTACTATTAAGGTAGGGTGGAAGGTTACGTACATTTCATAGTTTTTATAACAAAAAAGTTTTTTATCTAAATTAATAAATATATTTTCTTCAGTTGATAGGTTAAGTTTAATTTTCTACACATAGTAATTTCAAAACAGCTAACATGCTCCTCACAAACTTCAATCCCATGGCCTCCACTGTCCTAGTCTCTCCTACATTCAATGTCCGTGTTTCTGCTGCATTTTTACACATTGTAACATATGCATCAGAAACATGAACATTGATTGTAGGAGAGTCTAGGAAATTGGAGGCCATGGGAATGAAGTTTGTGAGGAGCATGCTAGCTGTCATGAGGATAAAGAAGATTAGGAATGAATTTATCTGGGAAAGAATAGGGCTACAGGGAGTACATGAAATAGTAGAGGAATCAAGACTAAGATGGTATATCCATGTAATGATGATGTAAAAAGAGAGGATGCCGAAGAAAATGTTGGAAATGAAGTATGTAGGGAAAATACCTCAAGGGAGACCAAGATAGAGATGGGAGGAGCAGATAGCAGAAAGTCTTTAAGTGAGAGGATAAGAATGGAAGAAATTAAAGGAGGAAGAATGGTGGAAGAATAGAGGAAATTAGAGGCATTTTACTAAACTGACCCGGCCACAGGCTGGAAATAGTTAATGATGATGATGATGATGATGATGATGATGATGATGATGATGATGATGAGTAATCTCAAAAGTTCTTGTCACAGACGTAGTAATATTTGAGCAGGACTGTTTCGCTTAATTTAAACAGTTTCTATTCAAATGACACTATGCTCGTGACAGAGATTAAATAACGTTTGAGATTATTATGAGTAGAAAATTAAACTAAACTTATATAGTAATTAATTTTATTTTAATATTGTTAGAAAATAAATGGTATGGTGCACCACACAGAATCCATCCGCACTTATCTTAAAATAGACATTTACTAAAAACCCGTAAGATTTGTGAAACGAAATAATAAGTATACACATTGTTGTATAAACACTTCAACAAAGATTATAAATGGAATAATATACACTTTTACTTACTCTAAGGCATTAGGAACTAGGAGTACGGTTGCAGAAAAGTTGAGAAAAAAGAAACAGCTCTGTCCATCAAATGGCATTAGAATCAAATTCATAGTCAAAAGACCTGAATTAAAAAGTATATACATATTTGCTTATAGCTCAGAAATGATTGGTTGGTTTAAAATAAATACATTTCAAATAAAATATTTTTATCTTTAATAGTACTACAACTTTACAATGTTAAGTTATTTCATATCTCAAACAGTTGCGGAGAAATGATGATATTGATATAAAATTTAACCAAAATCGATTGAGCGAATTTTAAGAATTCATTTTTTTTCTCTTTTTGCGCTTTAGTAAATTACCCTTAAATTTAGGGTTGGATATCTAATTCCGAAAACCCTTCAGGGGGATCTTTTGAAAACCCCAGATACCAAGTTTTAGCCAAGCAGTAAAATAGTTTCAGCTCTAGTCCAAGGTACAGACAGACAAACGGCTTTGCTAAAACAACTTTTTTGATTTCAGGGGGTCATGAAACGTCAACATTTATCAAAATCTCGAGTTCGATTTTTGTGATGATCACAATACTTTGTCTCCGAGGTGTCCAGAGAAAGTGAAAGGTATTTTTCTTATAAAAACGGCAAAAATACTGAACTTAGCTCATGGTTTTTTCATTCCACCTTAACCGTCATAGCAACACTTAAGGTGAAACGAAACATGGATATATTTAGGAGAGTGTAAAGTTTATTTAATAGTAAGTATTTGGGTTATTTAAGGTAGGCCATTTTATAAATACATTATTAGACCAACAAATGACATACAAATGGTAGGCCTCAGAAACACTTAAATTAAATACCTAAAATTAGTGTCAAATAAATATAATATGGCACCTAAGTGTTAGGATAATTTGCTTGGTTTACTTAGGGTATTACTTTATATTAATCCTGGGAACAAACCCAGGCTGACGATACCTGTAGGCCTACTATATTGTTCCTAGGCAAGTGCTCGCCGAGCTGGGATCTACATTTTTATTTAAGGGCCTACTTCAACATATGAGATGTATTTTCACTTATTAATTTTATTAAAACACAATTTGAAACGGATTTTAAAACCTGACCGCCACATTAATCTAATATAATGCATATAATCAAACTAGTTTAAAATATAGCTTACTATCATCGTCTTTGATCTAATAAAATAATATCGAGCTTAAATATCTTCTTGTAAAATGAAATTCTCTATATTTTATTTAGAATTGACCCTTTTTTTGTTGCTTATTCTTATAGGTAAAAATTCTGTTTAGGCCATTTTCTTTTTTAATTGCTGTATGATTAACAAATTATTAAAATAATATTGAAAATGTAGCTTGGGAACTTAGACTCCCCTTCTTAAGTTAAGCAAATAAAAGCGTGCATCAGTGAGTGTTAAATTCAAGATGATAACGGAAGGAATATAAGGGCATAAACGTGTTGTTGGTTGTTCCACAGAACATGGAGTTGAGCTCACGATAATGATGACATCACGCACGAGATGTCGTCTGTTTCAGCCAATATCCTTAATCCTAGAGTATAATCTTCAGTGTACTTTTAGTGGAATCTTGGTGAGAGAGTAATAAAAACTACTATTATTGATTCCAGATAAGTATTCACACGTCAAATCACGTAATCTGCATCCATCCCTTTTGATAGTTCATATAAATACTGATGAAAGAGTAAAAGTAAAATTGAACAGGTTCTACAACAAGAATTACCATATTTTCAAAAAACTTAGTCATGAAATTTTATTTTTCATTAAATTGACTGTTGTAATGTCATGTAATTGGTGTTTAAAACGGAACTATTTTAGCTTGATGAGGAAATATATCCATATGTTAGGCAGCTCAATGTTTCAGAAGGGTTTGGATAAGCTGAAGGAACCACGAGGACTACAACCCGTTTAAATTAGCATTCTTAGTTTTTTAGTTCACTTTTTCTTTCATGCAAAAGCCGACAGTTCAAATCTTGCAGTTATATATCACAAATTCCCAAACATTCAAGTAGGATCTATTGTTAACAGTTTTTTTTTGCGCCAATCACTGTGTTTTTCCTGTTTTCTATTGATAAAAAAATCCCTAAGTTTTTCTGGTTTTACAAGGTAGTGTGGCAAACTTGTTTTAAAAATTCTAACCACAAAAAAAATGCATTTTCTAAGGCACTCTGTCTACCGTCCTTATACTATGGTAATCTTGTCATAATCGTAACACAGTAAAGGGCTTACTTAGTATGGGCTACAAGTTCTTGTAGATCCACTTCAGCCCTATGATTTAAACATCTCTCCATAATAGCCCAACCACATTCTGAGATGTCTTAAGCTTATTTTTATCTCTATAATACTGCATGTTTGACGTTATCTTGACCTTTAATAATGTTCCTTTTTGTCCTCTAGCCACGGATTCTGGTCCTCAGTGGAGAGTATTGCTCCATATTACAGGCTGGAAATACAGTGGTGGTCGCCATGGCTACGCGAGACGCGGACCGGCCAGCTTCAGGTATTCATATATTTTCTACCCTCATCACCTACACGGTGGTGAGGATTCATTGAGCTGACTTGGTCGTGGCCAAGACGATGGGGGACGCAGAACAGAATGGCCTACGTGGACCCTGCTCTGACACGTGCTGAACTTCAACGGACTGGGCTGAAAGTCAGAGGTGGAATAAAACATACAACTAGCAACGAGTTCTGATTGGGGGGTAAATACGTCACTAAACAGCCTATCTCTCCCCTCATTATATTTATTATCCATTCCCCAAAACACGCGTCTATAAAATCGAGGTTTGGACTGGCGGACTCTTATTATAATTTTCGTCGAGGATTGAAGACATCGAGGAATATCAAAGGACATGGCTGTTATTTGGACTGTAAGAGCCGGAAATTGATTAGTCAAATTAATCGTCTTAATAAGGAGACGAATAAGTACCTACATTTCTAATTATTGTCCTAAGGTGGTAATTATTTAAAAAATGTTGCTAGGGGACTAAATAATTGAATTAGCTTGTTTAATCGCAGGAAGAGGCGATGTTGAATTAGATTAAGTTCCATTTGTAATATGTATAGGGAATTATTTTTAACTCGCTAATGTCAGAAAAGTTAAGGTTTTTGATTTACTCTCTTCAAGTATAATTTGATGTTGTCTTGTGCACGATTAGCTTTACTTTAAGATACCAGTTTGATGGTAAAGTAATAATTTGTCAACCTATTGCTAAGATGGACTTGATCCGTCAATGGTTTATTTTCCTACTATATGTATCATTATTTTTTCCATCTATAGCGCCCTTAAACCTTATTTCAATTTGACTCTACAAGTCTGGGGTTCCATGTATTAGGGACAAGTAACCTGGACGTGCTTTAAACGCTCCAACCATTTCGCGTAGCTGTATTTGGTGAGTTCCAACATATTTTATGTGAGACTTTTAAGGTCATTTCTCGTGGCTTTCATAAAAAAAAAGTGTTTAAATTATTGTCCGTGTTAGAAATAAAGGTAGATTCACGATTATTTTGAGTGATCGTGTTAAGGATATCAACATAGTTATGCTGTACCTCAAATATCATTTCTTACAGCTTTATGAGAAATAATCATATAATATTCCTTGTAGTAGAAATGTATATTATTATTTGTATATGAATTGTGTGTACCGGCGAAACATTTGGATCACCAGGCCCGCCGTGTAAAGCATAGTTTGTATTTAATAAAATGGCATTGATATTTTAATTTTGCCTCCTAATATATCTAATTAATTTGATATTACTCTTGTTGTTAGCCTTTCCTGTCCCCTAGTTTAGGCCTTTTAGATTTTGGATAGGCTACGTAATAATGATTTCAAAACTGTATCAAAGATTTAAACATGTTTAATCTGAAAAGCATAGAGACGCTGTAATATAATCCTATTTAAGATTACATACAAATTAAAAGATTGTAGCAGTTACGCAACCTCTAAAATGTTTGACGAATCTTTGGAAAAATATCAAAACATAATCAATTTTTAGTGTTTTATGTTATGTAGTGTGGCATCTCTTCTTTAAAATATATAAGACTTTTTATCTCAAAGGTAAGCCCAGCAGCAACGAGATGTATTGTTCTTTGTCACATATATTTTGTCTCTCTGGGTGCAACAAACTCACTTGATTAAAGAACTATTTTTTTTTAAACTAAGCAATAAGCTAGTTTTACATGTTACAACATAAACTATTTAAAAGAGCTAGAAGAAAGGGACTCAAAGGCTTATAAAGAGGTGTCTTATCCCAGACCGTATGAAGACAACATAGAAGGAAATAAAATGGAGTGAATGGGAAACGTCTAGAAGCACAAGCAGACATCAAAAGGCACTGAAATCTCAGCACAAAAATCTTTCCTGTGGAAAAAATCTTTCTGTTAAAAACACGTATTAATGATGGCATACCTATCAGAAGAAATACACACACTGTTCCAAAATGAAAATATGGGTTTTGCAGAAAAATGTGTTTGTCATCTCTAAATAAAAATCGATAGCATTGTTTATGTCCTACCTATAAGAGAGCTCGGTATAAATATCGCAAATCCTTATCAATAATTAATAATATGATCACAGTAAGTATTTTCAATAAGTATAGACTAAAAAAACTATTTTTAGAAATCTCTCTTGGACTCTAAAATGTTTATTGCGCAATGAGTCCCTGAGTTTTGTCATTTTGTTTTGAATAGTCTACATAAGAAAATGTGCCATCATAGTTTGATGTTAATAAAGCAGTCTGCATCTTCAATGATGGTTAGATTTTAAACGTTCAAATACTACAACATATGGGACTTTGGAAGATCATATTGTGCGCCATGACTAAGATGGATAGAAGGTAGAGAGTCAGATCAGAAAAGGCCTATAAAAATAAGTAAATCAGAAGAGAATTCAGGCTAAAAGATAGTTAAAAGATGTGTTAAAAGTAGAGGGCGGCCCAAACAATTCATATTATTGCCCAGGATTGAATTAGACGGAAATTAATTAGATTAATTTTTATTACAGTGTGATTTTTTTTTCTCAAACTTTGAAATAAATTTCAAATATATATATATATTTGAAATGTATATATAATATATATTATATAACTTTGAAATGTATATATATATATATATGTATATATCAATATTAAACCGTAGCATTATTATATATATCCTCCTCCCCAGCCCATATTGAAATGTTAAAATAACATTCATAGGGATATTTATTTAGCTTACGTCAGATAAGGTATTCGATGATTTATTGAAGCAATCTGTAATGTGAGCATTGTTAAAATATGTATTAGCATGGTCTCTTTAGACTAACTCCCATGGGAAGTGGTGTGCTTAAACTTTACTAGTGAAAGCTTCATTCACTCTTTCAAAACAATCCCTTTCATTCATGATTAATGTCAATCCTGTACACTTCGGCCACATTTAGCTCCGTCAGCAGTACGCTTCATCATTGGCCACAGGTTAGATCTCTGGCAGGGGCGAAAAGGTAGACTACCATTATGAGTTTTGGTTTGCTCTCGTTGATTTGATGGTAAATTAACAGCTGGGAGTTGGTTGTTGTGTTTATCCTAAACATAATTATGATTGTTCGTTAGTAGACAGCAGACGATATATAGTATATAACAAAAAAAAGCACATTGAGGTAGCCAATACCCATTATACAGTATTATTAATGTCCCCTTGACTAAAATGAAGACAGTTCTCTATTTAAGAGCTTTCATCATAACAGGCCCAAATCAGCTTCCGGCTTTCATCTGCATTTGTGTGTGCTAGCGAGGTAGGAATTGAATGATTGCTCGAAATTTTCTGCTGTGATTATGGGGGACAAAGTGACAAAGTTTCTTGTTAATAATTACTGTGTGTAGTTAATTATTATACAATGAAGATATGTGCACAGTGCTTATCTGTGAAGCCATTCTAAAATGATAAAAAAAAGGCCTTTTCAATGCAGTTCTTATCCAAATATCATTTAATAGTTCGACAATATTCAATACTAGGAACTTGTATTAACACTTTATCTCCATTAATGTTTAATCAGAAATGATCCACGTGCAATAGTGTTGGTGTAACTATGATTTCTAGCCAACTGTGTCGCGGAGTTGATTGACATGTGATGCACGCTCTTAATAATAGTTTTCAAAATGTCAAGTAGGTTTTTCTACACTAAGGGGCGCTACCCCACAGGTTATTACAAAATTATTTTCTTTGTAATACCTTTGTAAATGATGGAGCAAATAGCCAAGCAATCATTTGTTACTAGACTACGGTCAAAGCCTCATTAAATAGTATAATATTCTTTAAATTGAAAAATGATACCTGGATAAGGGAATCGAACCCAGATCCTTTAATAGCGTGGCTATTTAATCAATCAAGATATGCGTAAGTTATTTGTACAGTTGTCGTACGATTTTCAGCATAAAGCCTTCCCAGGTCAAAGATGGCTGCGTTAGGCCTATCTGATAGCTTGTGATCTTAATTGATCGCTTCTATGTAGCTGACGATTTGCACACGTCCATCACAGACTCTGCCTTAAAATGTGAGTAAAGAATTACCCTGGGTAAGGAACGACTCCTGGATAGCTCACTGGGTAGAGCATTAGTGAACTAATCCAAATGTCCCAGGTTTGATTCTCATGTCAAATGTCAATTTTCAATTTAAAAAATATATTTATTAATGATTTACAATTTTTATTTCACCGCTTTTGGAATATGTTTCGCAAATTTGAAGAACAACAAATATGGCCTCTTTCTCCTTCCTCATACGCTATTAAAACCAAAACCAACAAAGAAAAAAGAGAGAGAGAATGAAGAAATGTAGTTAAAAACAAACAACCGCAAAAAAAAAAAACTAGAGATGAAACCAAAGAAAGCGAAATCGTAAGAGAAAGAGGCATAATTAATTCTCACTCTAATCGGACAGAGCGGCGCTGCTATCGACCAGAGCCACAAGAAGACGAAGTAGAAAAAGAAGAAGAGGAAGAACAAAACAACGTAAATACCTCACCCCGAGACTTCCAAGTTAAGTGGGTTTCAATTTGTGTTTTGTTGAGGTTTGACCAATGAGGTTAAAATGAAGGCGTGGTCACGATACCTAGTCGTACGCTGTGATTGGCTGCGTGATGTAAGCGTCTGTGTGACCGTAGATCCCAAACCCTCGCGCGGCCCTTTTAGTCATCCCCTCCAGCCCCCTTAAACCACTTTGTAACGTGTATTGGAGCGTTCACCCCCTCCTCCGTTTAAACAGAATGGTCTTGTTTTTCGCCAGGACGGGATGAGTGGGGTCTGTTACAGACGAGTCTGTGTTCCAATAAGCTTGACATCGTTAAGAAGGTCAAACCCCTACTACTTCCACATCGTATGGGTTGACTAATACCAACTTGTCTCAAGTAGTAGTTTTTTAGAAAAGAGCGTCTTTTTTAGACGTACACACGCAAATTATAAAATTAATTAAGTCGTTTGACACGTGTTGATTATTAATTAAAGACCGTCTTGATTTCAAGTTTTTTTTAAACTTATTTCTATAAACTAGATGTTAATAAAGTGCTTTTATATCGCATCGTAATTAAAAACTTGAGTGTTTGATTTAAAAAAAAAACATAAGTCTAACTTATTACTTATTCAAGAAACTATTCATCTTCATAAACACCGTGATGAGTGCTCATTGCAATTTGAAGTGTTTTTTTTAAATATAATATTTGTTGAAAGTGTGAAAAAAAAATCAAAGTATTTATTTCCGAACAGGTTGTGTGATTTTATAGTGTTTTCTTTACGTAACCGCAAAAAGTGACAGTGGCACTTTAACAAAATAATTAAAATGTTTTACCAGACACTTGATAAATATTGCTTCGAGGTAAGAAATAGGGGAAAGACCTAATAAATAGACCAACATTTAGTGTGTTGTCATATTCGTGTGCTACAGACTATAAGAGTTGAGTGTTTTGCAAGATTCGAATTTAAGGCCAAAACCAATAACTTAGTTTATGGGTCAATCATTCCGATCATAGATGAACTAGGTTTTTAAAAATATGCTTTCCTAGCTATCACTCAAATGTTAGATACGCATACTCATGATGACTTGGGGGGCGTAACAACCACCCAGAAAAGACGCTGAGTAATTTGGCTTTTTAGTTCACACGAAAGTAAAAGCTTCTCTTTATCAACCACGGTGCGAATGTCGGATATGGAGGACGACGAGCAGGAGATCAACGTGGACACGGACAGCAGGTGTAGTGGCGTCGACGACGACGACAACAGCTGCTGTGTGAGTCGGACCAGCAGCATCGCGGATGGCGTCGACGAGGTCCGAATTCGTAGTCACAGTTCCGACCGCAGTGATGGGACCTTACCCAGTCACGGGGAGGACGAAGGTTCACCGACGTTGCTAACCAAGAGACTTTATAACGGTCATCCTAGGAGGAGTGAGACACCTTCCCCACCCCCGAGTACCACGAGTAACGCGTCTTCAGGGGCACCGTCAACGGGTCACCATCTACCTTTCAGTATATCTAGGTTATTAGGTAGGGACTTCGAAGGGAACAACAATGTGAAGACGGACGGTAAATGTTCTTCGGGAGGCATGCCTCCCAGCGCAAGATATCCCCCGCCTCCGACGTCTCAACATGACGTCATCACGTCCTTGTACTCGCACCCGGCGCTCGTTCAACTAGCCGGGGGCGGCGTGACGACAATGGCCCCAGGTGGACTAATTTACAATACGGCGGCGGGTGTGATACGGGTGCCAGCGCATAGGCCCCCACACCCGGGCCATTTAGGAGGTCCAGGCGTCCCCTCGGGGACGGCGGTACCTGCTCTGGCATCGCCCTTCCCCTGGTTGGCATCTATGGACCCGGCGTCACTGCAGAGGAGTGCGGCGGCCGCTGCGTTTGCGTCGCAGGTGGTCAAAGAAAGGCTGACAGGTAAGACATGTTCTGTATTTGTTGGATTTCTCTGACCACCTCTGATTTAGAATAAGCTGTGTGTATCTTGTGGGCGTTTCTAGTAGAAATACACTTTTATGTCAAAGAAAATAGGATTTATTTTGATTAATATTTGTTTTCGTGATTCGCCAACTCACTTCCCAAGTAAAAAAAAAATCCTTGTCGTCCAAGTCTCCGTTATAGATCCTCACTTCCGGCCGATATGTATAGCCTATCATTTTTATTGTTTTGTAATAAAATGTGATTATTAATATTAAGGGCAGTGTCTGAGTTTTTAAGGGTGTACACGCTAGTTTTTAACAATTAAATTGTGGTTTGGAAACCATTTACACTGCATTGATTAAAACAGTTTTTTACTCTAAGATTAACATTGTTGGGCACCTGCCATAATATTTTCATTGTTAAAAAGACAATTTAAATATATTTATTAAGTTTTTACCGGTAAATAATTAAAACTTCAATAAGCATATTAGAATATTTTATCTAGCAATCAAAATGTTAGATAAGGACCCCTAATAATGTTTGTGTTAGAACAAAAGTTTGTTGATCTAAAGAGAACAAATGAGTTTCCAAAAACAACAAAGGGTCTTTAAATCATTCAAAGCTCACATAACGTCTTTCTATCAAACTAAAGGTCTCGTGTTCAATTCCTGACACTGGATACAAATGTGTCACTGTTAAAAATTGTTGCTTCCTCTTTTATAATTCATAGCTAGTAGCCATGTGACTTAGTGAATTGTGTTGTGTTCTAGAATTAGATCAGTATTTACGTTATTTTATGGTGTAAGACTTAATAAGTTGGTTCAGAAAAGGCATGTTCAATACCATTATTGAAATAAAACAAAGAATGTGAAATAAATAACGTAACAAAGCTACTATGCACAAACAGTTCCAAATATTTTTCTTGCATTTTTCACGATCAAATATAGTATTTGAAATAAATAATTTAAATCAGTGAGTGTTCTTTGGAGCATTTTACATTAATTAAACTAAAACGTTGTGTAAATACAAATATGTATACGAACTTTATAGTATATTTATAACCCTCAAACAGGAAATAAAATCATCATTCAAACCACTAGGATATGTCTATGTGCCGAAAATATTAATTTTAAACTAAACAGGTACAATTTTTAATAAATAGAAGAAAATCAATGACAACAAACTTCTAGGCAAAAATTAATCATTGACAAACCTGAGAAAATAGTAGGAAAGTTTTAGTTAAAAAAAAAAAGAGTAGGCCGAGCTTGGGATTTAATTATGTAAATTAAATAACTAATATTAAATTAATCATTTATTTAAGTCAAGCTCAAGCTAAGTTTGATAAAAATAAAAATAAAGTTTTTTTTTGCCTTAATGTTAATCAAAGTAAAGTTAAAATAACATGAGTTAGGTTATATTTAATTAATTTAGTTTAAGATAAAATATATCTAATAACTATGTTATATTAGAGTAGCTAAGCTATATTGAAATAAGATTAACTAACCTAAAATAACTAATATAAATATATTTATATGTCCTCTAAAATAAGCTAGTTTAGATAAAGTCAAGTTGAATTAAATTTTTTCCTATTAACATTGGTTTTGGTAAGTTAATTAGTTAAATTAGGATTAAACTAGTTTGGAAGCCCAAGACAGGTTGATGTCAATATTACCCAACTTAACAAAACCGAACCCTCAATTTATAGATGCATAAAAGGTTAGGTCTTTTTAGCTTGGGATAGCTTGTTATAAAATTACATTTATGTCACTCAATTATATTAAGTAAGAATAGCTAAACTTCTAGTTAAATAAATTAATTAATTCTTAATAGATAAATTATAAAATCTTTTTATTTTCTATGTTTTTGTGAATACTGTACAGTAGAGTGTTTTGCTATCAGTGTCCCCTGATTTGACCCTTCGATGACTTAAACCCTTACGTCAGTTGAGCCTCGCATCATGGAAAAGCCACGTACCTACTGTATAGTTGGCCTTGATTGAAAACTTGCTTGGGTAGATAAATACTAACCCTACCCAAGGTATGATCTTGTGACTTATTAACAGTCATTGAGAAAGCTAGTTTAACTCGGAACTGCCTTCGTGTCAAAATAAAAAGGATGTCAGAGTCTATAGGGGCCAAGTCAATTTTTGGTATGAAATACACTTCTCATTAAGACGAACCCGTTAACATTGTTGAGTAGATTAGATTTCCATTCAATTTCCATTTCAGAACATAAGCCCTGTTTGGTACTATACACACACAAAACAACAATCAAACATTAGTTTTAATTTATAAGATTGTAATTTGCTACCCTGCAGTGTTAGTTGTCTTTTAATTAGAGTATTAATCGGTTAGTATGAATACCTGGCTAGGCCATGTAAATGGAAGCTCAAGTTTAATAAATATGTTTAACGTTACCTGTACAATTATTTTCATTGACCAAGTAAACACTTTTTGCTAACTAATATGAATATAAGCCAACCAAACCATACACACATTTTACTGAATTATATTCGGAATTTCTCTTTGGATTTGAGATTTAGATTTATATTATAGGTTCTCCTTACTTTTTAAATGTAAATAACATGTCAACAAATTTAAATGATTAAATAAATCAAACTTTTATTTCTTTAAATTTTTATTTTTTATCAGTTTTCAAGTTTGAAAAATTCGCACACCTCTGGAGTGATTCTTCTAACATTTCTTCAAATTTCAGCTTTCTGTCTCATAGAGAAGTACTTAAATGCTTTGGACAGATATAGGCTACACCCTTAGACTTTTATTAATATAGATAAGAATAATGTGTAGTGTAAGTAAATTAAACTTTCTTATTTTAAACTAGATTAAATATGTTCAGCAAGTAAGGACCTACCGTGTGTGAAAATTAAAAAAAGGGTGTAATGGAAGATCCACATTTTATAAAATTAAAAACTCGAGTTGAGAAATAGAGCTGACAACCGGAATGAAAAGATAATGAATGTCCATGTAGCCCTAACCCTCATTTTGGTCTAAATATTTGGGGTCTAAGATCGAGGTGTGGACGAAGTTTGGTAATACATATTCCTACTTTCTAAATTGATTTATTTCAATAACTAGATCTAGATTATCTAAAAAATATGTTTTAGACTAAGTTTTTTGTTTTGAGCCTTAGACCTACTTAGAAGAGTGTTAGTTTTGATAATCTTGAATACGTGTGTTATTTTTATTTATATGCATAGCAAATTTTGTGCTAGTTGGTGGGTTTTGAGTTTAGCTGTAAGGCATGGTAATCTCCAGTAATTATGTGTTATTTCCTATCTGGCAATGTTGTCCCAATTCAAATAGGCAATTTTTAAATTTCGTTTGGATATAACTAAAATGTATATAGCTTGATTTGTTTTACATCTATACTTATGATGAGCTTTCTTATTAAAATACCTTAAAAAACAAAGTGATTATGTGGTATTATACTCTGTCGTAGGCATACACAAGTATAAAAAGAGTGTGCATAGAACACAATTAAAGAAAGACCAATAGATTCAGACTAAGAGTTCTATTCATATAATTATTTATTAAGAGTCGATAAATAAATGAATAGAGCAATTTTGTTTCTCTATTCTACAGTATCAGAAACAAGTTTTCTATTATTCCATTATCCTACCTTTCCAAGTGAGTGCCACTAGTGTTTATCTCAACCATACTTTTATCGATTGAACAGTTAATCATTATATGTTAGACGTATCAATAAATAAAATCACGATAGGAGTTTTTGGCAACAAACAATAAGACTATAGCTTATGCTTCTTTCTTTATTAAAATTTGGTTCCATCAAAAATTATTAGTTTTTATATTTGTTCTTAAATAAGAGGTGTCTAGTAAAAAAAATTGTTCTTAAATAAGAGGTGTCTAGTAAAAAAAAAAGCTATTGCTTGGTAAATTTCTCAAGTCAAAACAACATTGCATGAATATTGCACTTTTATATTATTTTGAGATAAGATAAGTTGAAAAGTATTTTAAACTTTTAAGTTGCTTTTGTGAGTTAATTTCATGCCAGAACATTTACTTATTTTATCTAAAAAAAAACCCTCAATATTGACACATTTATAATGTCCGAAGAATCAAAAAGGTATAACCACAGTAATTTAAATTTAAAAAAGGGTTTATCAAGTATGTGGAGAAGTAATATATTATAAGTTTAGAAGGAAGGTTTTCAAATTGTTATCTCGCCCATTATATAAAGAGCTAAGCTTTAAAGTCATACTTGCTGTACAAACTAATGTTTATTACGATTGTATGAACAATGGTTCAATTAAAATCACCCTATTCATAGTAATTTATGAAAATTAACATATAACAAATTCTTTAAAAATTTTCATTGTAATTTATGAAACTTAACACGTATAAAATGCTTTCAAAATTTTAGAACATATTACAACAAAATTATTCAACCTCTAACTAAAATAAAGGTAACCGTGTTTATTAAACCATGGTTTATTCTTAATTATTAAATAAACTTACATTTCACATTCACATATAATTACTTTTCCTGATTGTAAGCAAAGGGTAAATTGATGACATTGGGAGTAACTAATATTTTAAAATTGTTTTGACCTACAAACAAACAAACAAACAAACAAACTATTTGCAAGACACTAGAATATCAACAGTAACGCCACAAATGGTAAAATCTAAATATTAATAAGGTAGTCTAATAAAGTTGGTCCAAAAAGTGTTCAGGCTATTGGTGAATGTAGCAGGTTATATAGTGATGAGTAACATAACCCTTACTCATCACAATACAATGTTAGGATAATCAAGTCTCGTAGACTACGATGGGCAGGACATTCAGCGTGAATGGGAGAATCTAGAACCATGTTCAGGGTATCCACTGGCAAACCCAATGGGGAGAGGCCTTTGGGAAGACCTATACATTGATGGGAGGACATTAGAATGGACCTAAAAGAAATAGAGGCAATGAGGGGGACTGAATATAACTATATCAAAATAGAGATAGGTGGCGTACTTTTGTAAGTGCGGCAATGAACTTTTGAGTTCCTAAGACCATAGAGAAGTGGTTCTCAAACTAGGTTCCGCGAAAAGATATCAGGGGTTCCTTGAGACGATTATGTGTAATGGAGGTAAAAACATTATTGAAGCTTCTAAATTTTTATGTTAAAAACTCATAAATATCCATCTAAATAGCAGAATATCCAATTTAATAATTAAAAGAAAATTTAATGAATTTTTAATATTATTAAAATCTTAAAAAATAGTATTATTATAAAGGGGATAAGTAAGAGTAAGTTTTGAAGTTATATTATTTTACCATACAAAATATTTAACGTGATTGTAAAAATAAATTAATGTTATTTTAGACTTAATTTATAACATAAACCTACTTCTCAAATATATAAAGTACTTTTTTGTTAAAGCTCAAAAACTTGTAATATAGTTGTAAAGAGAAATAGGATGAGACATGAAGACATAGGGGTTCCTCATTAGGTTTCGTAACTTTTATAGTATTTCGTTTGGTAAAATAGTTTGAGAACTACTTCCATAGAGTAAATAGGTCTAATATATATCAAAGTCCTATATTTCTTTAAGATAGTTGATGATAAATTCTTTGATCAACTGTCCAGTGTTCTGTAGGCTATGTAACATCAAATTCAATTAAGAGAAATATGAAAAATTGGTATTGGGAATCAAGCCCGGGACCTTTAGATTTGCGTTCCAATGCTCTACCACTGAACTACTTTTAATCTTGAACAATATATATTTTTTTAAATCAATGAATTCGTTTATTTTTATTTTTTTAAAGATGCGTTCTATATTTTTGATAACATCAAGGTGAGAGAAATACGACAATTGCATGAACGAATATGTTGTGGGCTTAGATTTATGACATTGTTCATAATTGTGACGAATAAAAATTGTTACACCGGCATGGCTTGTTAGCAGCCTTGATTTCGTTCCTGGAAACCAGAGATTTAGATGGTGATGTAGCGGACACGAGAAAAGGCTAGTGTTTTTGCAGTTTTGATATCAACACCTTTTTTTTGTAAGAATAAATCAAACAATTCTTCATTACAAACATCAAGTTTAATTCTCTTCACCTGGTGACCTCAACAGTTCTTGAATATGTCAAGGTTGTCCTGGATATTAACGACGTTGCCTACTTGGAGATTTCGAAGCTATTTTGTGAGGTGGGTTGCACTATCACACTTAGACGCCAATGTAACAAATATAAAGAGAGGAAAGAAAATTAGAAGTTCACCCTGAAAGGGCTCTTGTCTATGTGCTGATAAGCCTTCCCCTCTTCCTCAGACGAGCTTACACAGTCACTTTAATATTTACACCTTGAAAACATTGACTTGCTTTTTAAAATTACCTTTTATTTGTTTCCTACTATGGATAGACATAATATGCTACCACGGACGTTTTCAATCTACATCCTGGCAGGAAGACTCCTACAGGCCATTTTCGTGACCAAGCCAAATAGCCTAAGTTGTAGAGGATTTATAAAAAAAATATTTACAAAAAAACTACTTCAAGATAAAAATATTAATTTTATTACATTGTAGAACTATTTTTAGAAATATTTAAGAATTTATGTTTTTTTTTCAACCTTATATCTTTAAAACTCACTGAGTAAAGCACAAAGTCATTAACATGGGAAATCCTATCTTGACTGGCCGTGACATCACTTGTAGGCAAAGTTCTTAATGATAAAAGTTTGTCATCTAATGATGCAATGACAGATATTTAAGAATTGTTTATAGCACCATGTCAAGAAACAAAATCGTGAAAGCTATTTTTGAAAAAATTAGATTTTTCTAAGAATTGTGTCTACGTTTAGCACCATAAACCATTAACCATACATAAAGCAACTAAATAAGTTAGAGAGAGTGATCCAAATTTATCAAGCTTTTCAGAATTTTAAAATCCACACTTTTAGATTAGGGCTCACATAAAACGTAAAGATTAATCATAATCATGAGATCAAAAATATATACTTAGGGGTACTATATGGAATAACACTGTAAACGTCGCAGACGTAGCCCGCATTATTTATGAGGTGGTTTGATATTTTTAATGTTTTTACAAAAATGTAGGATCTGACCAGCTAAAAACCTTACATTTTAGGTTTAAATTGGTTTTTAAAATTGTGTTATAACTTACATAAAAAACCTATAAAACATTTCAACATCATCTTAAAATGTTATTTTGTGACCCTATCAAAACATAACTTTATTTGATGGAGGAGCTATATCTAGGTTTCTAACCTTTTTCTTTAATACCAGAAGCACAAATTTTCGCATCAAAAATAGTTGAATTTTTTTAGTCAAATTTGAACTCAAAATTTAAAATTGTTAACAGGTCAAAAACCTCTTGATAATTTTTGCCTACATTTTTTTAAAAACTATATACAAAATATATCAAATAAGCTCTTAAATAATGCGGGATTTCCAAATATCTTCAACGCATCTCAGAGTGTTACCCTGTGGAACCCTCATGGAAAGAAAAAGTGTGCAGTAAATTCAGAAATGTATTGACAAGATCCCGTTAACAAGCCATATCACAAAAATAAATTCCAACCTATTCATCTATAGCGAAAGAGTTAGAATCTTAAAGTGCCTAGATGAAGAATATTAAATAATAGGTAATGATCACTTAACAAATAGCAGCGACATCGTAGAGCAATTACTAAACCAATTGAAAATTCTTTAAATTTAAAAATATGATATTTAGATGCGGCTATAACTGTAATTAACAAAAATAATAGCCTTGCTATTTAATCCATCAAAACAATTGTGTGTGAGCAGTTCCATTTTAAATCCAAAATACTCATCAAAACTACACGTTTTGTTGCTTGTTTTTAGGTTATAACTACCTATCGGAGGAAAATCCAACTTTGGGTCTTCCTATTGGGATGAATTTCAATACGGTTCCATCTTGATAATATAAGAAGCGTATTTAAAAACATCGGGCTCGATTTGTTGAAATTTTCAACCTGTAGAGTATTTACATACATTACACTGTAAAGACCAAGAGAAGCTGCACACCGCACATGGAAAACTTCTTTTTGTATTTTTTGACTTCAAGACTAAGTTAAATAATTGATTTCAAATTTTGTATAAGCCTATATGTAGGTATAAATCAGGATATATAGATTTGTATATGGTCTCCAAAATAAATGTTTGCAGTTAAACCCATTTTATTAATACACATCGGCGAAAGTGGACTTCGTGTTAATAGAGCACACTCCTAATGAACTTCGCTGAAGCCTAGTGTTAGGGATTTGCAATATTCTTTTCACAAATGATTAATAACCATTCTGCTAAAGCTTATTATTTGAGTTCTTATGCAAAACAGTTAGAAATGTATGCTAGTGTTATCCAGTTTCTTACCTACTATCCTGCTCTAATATAAGTAAAAATTGCATCTAGATTTTGATCCAAATTGGTTAAGAGCTCTTGATTTTAACCCAGAGGACCAAGGATTTATTCCAAAAATCTTCATAGGATTCTTCCAATTTTCCCCTTTATTTTCATGAGATTCCTAATTAGAGACCTTCAGTTCATTAAAAACAAATCTTATAATTCCTTTGTGTTGTTAGTTAAGGTCTCTGATAGCCTGTACTGACACTATTACGTTCGAACATCAACAAGATTATATTTGTTGTGGCAAGGATGGAATTAACCTTTTGGTATGACAGGGCTGATTGTCACTACAAGCACCCATCCTTGAAAGGTGAAAAACGCCAAATTTAGGTGTAAAATTAGGTAAAACAAGATATTTAAATTGGTTTAAATAGACAAATTTATTTGTGGGAAAGGGGCTGTGCTTAGCTAGTATTTTCTCATTTTGAATATTTAAGTTATTCCTTCATAAATTATCACGGTAAGCTTGGGTGCAAGGTGGGGCAAAACAAGACATTTACATTGTATCAAGAGAAAAATAGAATTAATGTAAATGAGGTGAGAGTGTGTCTACGTTTAGATTGACCCCTCCACCTTATTTCTTTTGATTATGATTTGTAAAACTATTAAGGTGCAAAAAACCATAGTTTTGATGTAAAACAAAACTTTTATATTGACATTGAAAATAAATTTTAGGAAAGGACCTACGATTAAATTGTTTAACCTCCCCTTATTACAAAAATGGTCCTTAGGGTTGGGGTTCAAAATTGTAGTATATATATATATATATATATCTTCAATTTGAGGTGGCGGAAATGGTGGGGGGCATGCATGTGGGGTGGAGTGAATATAAAATGATCTGCGTCAAGTTATGGACTAAATTATTATGGACTTACCCAACGGTTTTACGAACGTATTAGTGATTCAGTTCAGACTATGCTGCCGTGCAGGTATGTGGTCGTGATTCAGGTCATATAGTGCAGCTGTGCAGGTAAGTGGTCGTGACTCAGTTCAGACAGTGCATATATGAAGGTATGTGGCTGTGAATCAAATCACACTGTGCAGTTGCGTAGGCATATGTTCGTGAATCATTTTAGAGGGAGCTACTGTGCAGGTATGTGGTTGTGATTCAGGTAATACAGAGCAGATGTGCAGGTATGTGGTCATGATTCAGTTCAGACTGTGTAGCTGTGCAGGTATGTGGTCATAATACAGTACCGACTGTGGCTCTGTGCAGATATGTGGTCGTGAATCCAATCATACTGTGCTTTCAGGAATTTGCTAGAGTAAGATTTATGGTATATCTAATTAGAAAATCGATTATGCCAATTAATTACAATAGCATTTATTATTTTCTTAGTGGTGGTCACATGGCTTAAGGCGTAAGGCTTGCAATTGAATGGATTTATGACAACGAAGAGTCGATGTTTGAATATAAACAGGGTGTACAAGAAATAGTTTTGCACATGTGATTTTTCATGGTTTTTTTCCATATATTTTACATCCTGATGCGAGTGCACTTTGGTAAAACAACCATTTTTCATCTCTACCACTTAAAATATTCATTTATTAATCTTGTAGCGTGATATTTAAAAGTGCTTTTCTTATAATTTCACAAAAGTGAATTATCGTGTAAAATATAGTTCAATTTATTGTAAATATGAAACTAAAGGTATATCAGTGATGTCACCGCTAATTACCCCATTACTCTAAGTAAACGTGAAGGTGGAAATATAAATAAAAGTCATATTGATTAATAGTAGACCTACAAATATTTTATAAAATGTTCATCAATGCCTTTTATAAATAAGCCTGGATTAAAAATGTATTAATAATAGATTATGAGCTTATCTCTATTATTTTTAAAAGGGAAAAGAGTTGTGGGATTTAAACCTTCCCAAATAAGGTATATAAGTGAAAATGTAGTATTGTTACTATTTTTGTTTTATTATCGCTGTCATTCAGACTATCTGTAACTTAAAAACTAATATAAGGCACGCGATGAGGTGCTTACAAAAATGAGGATGGGCATAGGTGATAAATGATCATCATAAATATGTTCAACAGCATTTGCCTTAAAAGCCTGTCTCAACCCGTCTATGTTCGTATCATAGTGCAGTTTATGTAGTCTTCAGTGGCGCACTCAAGCAGGAGGAGGACAAAATACTGATCCTTTGCTCTCCTTATTTCTTCCTCTCCCCTCATCACTCCTTAGATCGTATATAATTTTAATAAAAGCTCAAAATATATCAAGCACAACTAAGCTATAAGGGCTTATTATAAAGCACTGCATATGAGTCGAATATATACATTAAAATTTAATATTAGGTCTAAGACTTTATATTCAAAAGATATATCAATATATATATATACATATATATACATATACATATATATACATATATATACATATATATACACACATATACACATATATATGTATATATACATATATATATCTGGTAGTGTTTATTAGAAGACAGTGGGCATTGAGTTGAGTGAACTAACGTTTATGTACTAAACATATAATTTTATGAAATTAACCAATTTATTAATAAAAAAATAACTGTTGTCAAGAGAAGAATATATAAAATAGGATTTTGATGTGGTGTCTGATCAGTGATTTCCAAACTTTTAGCTCAAATCACCAGTTTTAAATGTTACCCTTCTTTACACTTTCTCATTCTTCAAGTTTCCCAGAAAATTAATTAATTTATTACAATTATAATTAAAATAATAATTCTGCCTTTATATGTAACCATATAACATCTAAATACCATATTTTAACGGAATCCATCAAATCGTTTCTGTTCTACCTGAATGTACAGACAGATATACAAACGGGAATATAGATATAAAGTCTGTTCACCGTAAGAATTGTTTTCTGAAAGGTAGGAAAAAAGACCTTTCAGAGATAAATTCCTACCTTGAATTGAGTATGCATGAGGATTGACACAAATGCAATAGGCTGCGTGTATTTATTTTTTATTTATTTATTTAGCACCGCGTCTTACTACCCGTTTGGGCTATATACTTAAGAACTAGGGCCTAATTATGCTAATGGGTTGGGAATTGGAGGAAGTGAACACGCATTTGCGTGGAGGTAGAGTGGAAAACAGTTTATGAAAATCCACCCCAACTCACCTGACCGAAATTCGAACCTTGATCTCCCCGTCCTCAGAAGTCTAGCTTAACACGAAACTAGCACGTTAGCTATCTACGCCACCGAGGCGGTTTGGATGCATATAAATCCTCAATCTCCATCATAATTTCGACGTCCATACGGTTCACGATTACAAAGCTTTCTTCATATAAGTTCACTAATTGGGTATATACAAATTCATCGATCACACTTTGGTGTCCGCATGGTATAAGGCTTCACTCTCGCAATAAACTGGCTGGCGATTACGGGGATATTAGGGTTCGAATCCAGGCTGGATGTACTGAGGGTGGTCTTACCTAAATGGTTTTCCACTTTCCCTCCACGCAGATGTGGGTACACTTCCTATAAAGTCAACATTACTTATTCCTAATACAATAGCGTGATTATTAACTCATTATATAATCTGTGTATAATCTGAACATATAGTAAGTAAGACGCGGTGATTAAAAAAAAAATTGTTGGACCTTGTTTTCGACTTATTGGACATTTTGATCGAGCTTTTGGTGGCTTGACCTGTATATTTATCGAGGGTCATTTTGACCGAATAAAGTGTAACTTCGTCCTATTTGACACTCCCACATCTGCCCTCACACACACTTAGTTTAGTCCTAGGTGAGGAATTAATGCCATTTTTATTTGGATACCTAGAGAGTGGTGAGCAAATTGTATAAAAGGAGTGTTTGAATGGCATCGAACAAGTAGATAAAGGTTTGTTTGAAACGGCAATTTTAAATTGAACTTTCCCATAATCTCTCCAGGCGACCGATGGTATGTTTCCTTAAAATTAATCTTCCTTATTAAATAATTGTAAATTGGAGTCATCTCGCACGGGAAATAAGCTATAGCGTATATCATATATGTTGCAGGGCAATAGATTCTTCATTAGTCAGGACTATTCAAACACCCTATAAATATTTGAGGCTATATGAGCTAATTTCATAGACGTATTCATTCACACATTCGTTGGTACTAGCCTTGTAACATTTTTTAAAAATGAGACCCACGTATTGTAATGTTGGTAATGACGAAGTTGTTTTCTATGACATCGCAAATGTACTTTACATACAATTATTAGAGTCCTTGAGCTAGACACTCAAAAGTATAAGTGTCAGGATTACTAAACCGGTAAACAATATTCCTGTTGAAGACGTGTAACCAGGCTTTAATTATATTAATTACCGAGGATGAGAAACACGCAAGAAAATATGAATTAATTAAGATGTTCAAATTTACTTTAACTATGTAAATTACGTTTGTAGTATAACAATTATTTTGAAATTTAGGGTAACAGTAACATCCATTGATTAAATAATTTATAAGGAAAAATTATTGGAAAATCAATCATTTGTAAACTAATGCAAAATACAAAAATTTTCTTATTTATCATGAAAAACAATTACCAGATACCCATTTGAAACTAAAACAAAAGGTTTTTTTTTTAATTTCAAATTTGTCTAGCTTTTTCATTAGTTAAATTATTTAAAAAATTTAACCAACATTATTATTACATTTTTCAAATATAAATAATCATGGAACTACTATTAATAATCTTTTTAAGAAAAATGAATATCTGAAACCATTTATATTATGAAATACTTACCTAACACCCATTTTGAGCTAAATTGTAGGAGGAATTTTTTAAATATTTATAATTTAAAAAAAATCATAGTGTAAATTACATTCAAACGAGTTTTCAATCAAAAAATAAGTATACAGCGTTAATATTAAGGTCAAGCACTTCATAAATATCTATTTATACCAATTATAACCATGTTTGAAAAATTTGTTATTTTCAAAAATCACTTAGGAGTATACCAGCTTCAGTGGTCCCATGGTCTAAGGTGCTACTCTTGCAGTAGACTAGACTGCCGATGACGGAGAGATAAAGTTTCGAATCTATGTCAAGTGTACTGAAAGTGATTTTTCCAAAATTGTTTTCCATTTTCACTCCACGAAAATGTGGCTGTATTTCCTCTAAATATAAACTTCCTAATACTTAAACCCACTAGCGTAATTATTACAAAGCGTATGACCCGAACGGATATTAAGACGTGGTGCCAAAAAGAATATTTAAATTCTAGGCTCAAATTAAAACATAGCTTCAGGAGGTAAAGCCATCTTAATATTAATTTTAA
The DNA here is from genome assembly GCA_902155825.1 of Timema genevievae. Classification (NCBI taxonomy): domain Eukaryota; kingdom Metazoa; phylum Arthropoda; class Insecta; order Phasmatodea; family Timematidae; genus Timema; species Timema genevievae. The sequence continues at coordinate 187,420 of CABFWO010001248.1, forward strand.
AAAAATCATCAAACCATTTCGGCTCTAGGCCCTGGATAGACAGAACTGCAAGTGGACATATAAAATGATAAAATCCTTCTTGGGTGGGGATTGAGGTCTCGTAAAATTTAAATACTCATGTTATAAAAATTTCCCGATTACAGTACTTTAGCTATGAAAAATTAAAAAGTTATTTTTAAAATGTTTGACAAATTTCAAATCAACCATTTTACTATGTACCAAAGTATTTTAGACAAGTTTTAGCACACAAGTGTTGTTGTTTATTAGACAGAATAAAGTCACACTAACTTCAATCAATGAAGATAAAAAGGGTTGGAATACTTTCATAGCGTCTTAAATACCAGAAATTGTTTATTTATTTTGATGGAAGTACTTTTGTGCACGCCCTCGGATTGTGGTGTTGGAAGAGAAGAACGTCCTTCCGAGAAATAAGTAGTAGATTGTACAATATGTAGTGTAGATAGGTAAATACATGTTTTATGACCATTCAACTAAGCTAAGATTTAGAATGTTCAACAAGAGAAAGGCCCCCACCCCTCTTCCACCAAGATAGTGTTTTAACAATCTTCACCCCAGCACGACGCCAATGCACAATATAATAACTAAACCTGGTGTTCACTTAAAACTTTCCACCAAAATATCTTGAAAACAACGCACTGCAGAAAAAAAGTTTTAAACAAAATATGTTTGGTTCTAAGGGGGAAATAGGGTGGTAAGCCTGGTATTACCTTGGGCGGCGTTGCTAAGGTGGTGTTAAGGTCACGTTGATATTTTTAAAATTAAACTCCCAATGTTTTTATTACTTATTCCTGTACATCACGTTGTGCCATTTTAAAAATGGTGGTTTTAAGCTTTTTAATTAAAAACTATCGTGAGGAATGAGCCTCATAAGTTTTTGAGTCGTCGGCACCGGACGTGGCATTAGAATTTGACCTATTCAAACATAACTCGGAAAGGTACAAGTGTTTTTGTGCTGTGTGCTCGCACACGTGTGTTTGCTCACGTTTATGTGTATTTTTAAAATAGTTATTGAGAAAATCACTTTTTTAATTTTAAGTTTAAAGGAGGTTTTCGAAATGCTCTCCATTTTGAACTAAACAGTGATATGTCTATTTTCAAATTCACTTCTGACTTTTCGTAGAGTTTCTTTTGTAATACCTCTACATGCCATTGTTATCCTATTTTTTAACTCTTCGATATCTGCTTGCACTCGTCCCAAAAATAGTGGACTTTAAATGTACCCATTAAAAAAAATTTAGGGGGCGTTAAATCAAGTGACCTTGATGGCCATTCAATTGGTACTCTTTTTCCAATCCATTTTCCATTAAATCTCTTGTCTAACCATTAATGAATGATTAGCCTTACTTAAAGTGTAAAAGTTCTTAATCAAGCTCCATGTTTCCATAGTTATCTAGTTGATTTTCTAGGGTTTGCACTATGAAAGGATTAATAGCATTTTTCCCCTGTCAAATTTTCGTCAATAAATATCGGAACAATAATCATGTCACCCAATATACCTGCCCGAACGTTTATTTTTTCTGGCCATTGTGTGTGCCCTTAGTAAAAATACGAGGATTTTGTTCACTCCAATAACGACAGTTGTGTTTATTTACAAAACCACTTAAGAAAAAAGTGCACTCGTCAGAAAATCAAATACATTCTAATAACAATGGATTCACAATCAATAATTCAATCATTTCTTCGCAAAACTTTACTTGCCTATCAGGATTATCTTCACTTAATGTTTGATGTACTTGCATTTTACACGGATGGAACTTATTTAATTTTAATGCCTTATGAACTCAACCAATTGACACACCACTAGCTTTAAACACTTCCCACACAGAACTTTTAGGATTTGCCACATAAGTGCAAAAAATTTCCACTTAAGTTAATTCACTCAATACTGTACGACAGTAAACACAGTGCGTTTTTTGTTTGCGATGGATGCAGTATGTGATACTTTTTATCCTGGTGTCTTTGGTTGAATGTTGCTGCCATTCTTCGAGCATATTGATTCTCGGCTCCATACAGATAAATCAATTCTGTTCTTTCTTTCGGACTGTAAACCATTTTTCAAGATTGGATGTTAACAATAGAGAGTAAACGAGACAACTAGTAGATTTGTAACTGGAATTGAAGGTAAAAACAATGTTCTGTTTACGTTCTTACACACAAACACTTGGGCCTTCCCGAGTTATGTTTGAATAGGCCAAATTATAATGCCACGTCCGGTGCCGGTGACTCAGAAACTTGTGAGGCTCATTTATCGTGATAGCTTTCACTTTAAAGATCTTAAAACCGTCATTTAGAAAATGGTACAACATGATCTACAGGAATATATAATAAAAAATAGGAGGTCTTATTAATAAAAATCAAAGTGACCTTAACATCACCTTAGCAACACCACCCAAGGTCATACCAACCTTACCACCTTAATTTCCCCCCAAAACCAAACATCTTTTGTTTAAAACTTTTTTCTCTGCAGTGCGTTGTTTTCGAGATATTTTGGTGGAAAGTTTTAAGTGAACACCCGGTATAGCCCAATTACACAAGTTTGATCAAATCTAATATACAGGTTGACGATTAAAAAAACATATATTACTCATATGTCTCTTTTGGCATATAGCATTTGGATCATGGGACCCCCTATCCCAAACGTTCAGAGCTTAGTTGGGCCACAATCACTGACCAGGAGGACTATCGTCATAGCTTAGTTAGGCCACGTTCACTGGCTAGAAGGACTATAACAGACAATGGACCTGCGGGTAGTTATGAGTTCAGTTCCATTCATCTTTTTGCCTTATGGTAAGGTGGGACTATTTGGACCAAAGGGCTATTTGAATCAAAATAAGGATTCAAGATAATGCGAAGCAATTCTGCAAATATTTGTTGGTGTTTAGTTCTTATAATTTTTTGAATGATCTACTGGCTGTAAATTGTTATGAGGCAGCTATGAATAGCTGAAAAAATTGTTTTATGAAATCAATCTAAGTGAGATTGACTACTTTTACTAGTGATTTAAATACTCGTCTTTGCGTCGTAAGGTTTTACCCTCTTATAGTTTTAAATTTTGAAATAATTTTTTTAAAAACTTATAGTTAAATCTTCTGGGCTCATCACCAAGAGGTTTGAGCTTATTATATCGGGAAAGAATATAGTTATTTTATATTGAAAAAAGTTTGTTCACGGGGCTATTTAAATCACTTTTTATGGGTCTATTTGAATCATTTTCTTGTTTGCATTTTTATATATTTTTAGAATATAAAACTAGTTATTTATATTTTTTTGACACTTCGTAAAGTGAGCTTATATGCAGTCCAATTATTAGCGTTGTTGGATTTTAAAATAAAAACTTTTGAATTAAATTTAAATAAAACCAAACTAATTAACTATTACACATTATTTCTCACTGGTACTCAAAGCTTGATGAATAGCTCTAGTTTATTTGGGAAGGTATTTTTGTCTCGTTTAGAATACTTTGGATGTGCTATATTAGTAAGCTGTAGTTTGTACAGCCCTGTACTAATACCGGCAGGACCTTTCAATACCGAGTTCCTAAAAAGCCTAAAAGACGTATTTTAGCTGAATTGGCTACACCCAGCCATTCAGATGAAGACTATGACGTCGGTCATAAATCAGAATAGAAAGAAGAAGAAGAAGAAGAAAACGTACCATGTAGTTTTTGTAAATTAACTTTTCTTGACAAAAAGTCAATTGGAAAAGGAGACTGGATTTGGTGTCAAACCTGCAAATCGTAGTTTCATAAAGTGTGTGTCAGGGACTTTGGGAAAAAAAACCAGTCTAAGTGTGGAAAATGCATATAAATATTTTGTGTGCATATAGTAATAGAGGAAAGTCGCCTAATTTGGGGTGAGTTCCTAATTTGGGGAGGTACAATATTTGGAGTAAGGATGTGCTGCTACCTATCG
>CABFWO010001249.1:0-14231 GCA_902155825.1 Timema genevievae
TTCAGTGCTGGCCTGTTATAGGTCTTACGACTGTTGGTCGGCACTATAATAAAGGAAATTGAAATTGAAATTGAAATTATTATTATATTTTATTCATCAGCTGTTGATATCACCATGTGAATAAAATTAAACTTTACGTTTGGATCGAAGCAATATTTTATTTTTTTGGCAAACAAAGAGTTTTGCTATAAAAACAGCAAAAGCACCGGCCTTTTCTCGCATACCCCACATCCCCACTTTAAGGTGGAAACTAAATTTTCGTGGACGATACATTTTTTCGACCATTATGGTAATTTAAATCAGGGATTTTAGTTCAGTAGAAAGATACGCTTATACCATGTTGGTAATCGAACCGATAGCTTTTAGATCAATATACAGACGCACTACTAACTAAGCTAAGCTGTTCAGTATCTAGAAGGAACAATACATAGGCCTATTAAATAAACAAAGATAAATGGTTAAAGTAGCTTAGAACAAATTATGTTTATTATCAAATAAAAATTTTGGACACAATTAGCACCATCAATAGCGTGACACCCGCCTCGGTGGCGTAGTTGGCTAACGCGCTGGTTTCGTGTTGAGATAGACTGCCTAGGACGGTGAGATCGAGGTTTGAATCTCAGTTGGGTGAACTGGGAGTGGTTTTTCCAAATACGGGTTCCCTTCCTCTATAATCAACCTTCCAAATTCCTAACCAATCAACGTAATTAGTACTTAAGCGTATAACTCGAACGGATAGTAAGACGCGGTGCTAAGTATTATTATTATTATTATTATTATTATTATTATTATTATTAATCACATGACAGGGAAGATTTAATCCCAATCTGTTGTATTCAGGGATTTTTAATTTACACTCACATTATATACTGTGGGTACATTTTATACTAATACAGACCTATTTTATTTTATAAAAGCCTAGTTATTAACAGAACAGAACAATTCAAAAAAAGGCCTATTGACCAGTGCTTGTAAAGCTCCTAAATATAGCAAGATAGTTCAAGATCAATCTCCAAAATATGAACTTTTTCAAATTCAAGTTCTTCTAAAATGAAGTGAACGTCACTAGTTCGAGTACATATAAAAATGACCGGTAATATTTCATAGCTCCTTTTAACATTTCTATATCATTTAATTAAATTAACATATTATATATATAATATATACATATATATGATATATATGATATATATCATATATATCATATATATGATATATATCATATATATCATATATATGATATATATGATATATGATATATATCATATATCATATATATCATATATATATGATATATATGATATATATCATATATATCATATATATGTATAAACAAAACAATTATAAGTATCATAAATGATACAAAACAAATGAAAATAAATAAAGTGCAGAAGATGTTTCAGCAATATTGTCAATGCCAAATCATTCTGTGTCAAACAATATTTGCATGGTTCTGTTAAAATAAAATTAATAATTTGCAAAATATGAGTAACAAAGGGAATTTAAATGAACGACAAAAAAAGTTCATAAGCAAAATTAGCTTAGTTAAAAGTTGGTGACAAAAGGTTTGAGGTTTAAGACTCAGCCAGGTGTAGTCGGAATGGCTTTCCATACGTTTTATTCACTGTGGGTTTTCCTAATTTTATTCGCGTTAATGTGGGTGCATTTTATATAAAACTACCCTTATTATTGGATTTAGTCATTAATAGTTCCTTTGTTAAATTTAATACTCTTCTTATGACATAACATGATATCGCACTAGTGACCCCTATATTTGTAATTTTTAAAGAAGAATGCTGCGTCTTTTGTAACAAATATATCAATTTTGATTTTTTGATTTTGTTAAAAATTCAAGATAATTTACTAATATTGTATGTGGAAAAAGCTTCTCTATTTTGTCGATTAAAATATCATTTAATCAATTCATTTCATTTCACATTATTTTTATTTTCAATAGCTCACCGCATAAACTAAAAATATCTCGCATGTTTCGATCCGAATCAAATCGAAACAAAATAAAATTGACCCCACATGGATTTAAACCAACAAATATTTCAAAGATGTTGGGGCAATGTTTTAGGAAAAAACAGACCAGTTATAGTAGGAATGTCATGAAAAGAACCTTTCCTGATAGTTTAAAAAGTTACTATATCCAATCTCAAGTATCTCAACGCCAAGTAAATAGTTGTATTACTGCAAATGTGAATTTCTACTTTTGAAAATGTTAACTAGTTTGCGTTTATCTACTCTATATCTTGATTTTCCTACGTAATTATATTTGGCCTTTTAGAAATCAGAAACAGATTTTTTAACGGTCAACATTGATAACATTTTAGTATATTATTAATGTAATTATAAAGAAATTGATGATATCTAACCAGAGTGACAGCTGCAGATTATTTAACTTGACGTATGCATACATGAAAGTAGATCTATTGGCTTTTACTAGTTGTCAGATATGTCAATTTGTAAGCAAATTGGGGTAAGTTATATAGACTTGGTATCCGCAAGTTAAAGTACAGTAGGCCTATATTCTATATAGTCAGTTCTCCGTAATACTCCGTAGAAGTGGGACCAGCTTTAACCTTATTAAGGGCCGGTCTTAAGACTACTAGATAAATATTGCTAACGGGAGGTTAAAGTTAGCAACCAGATAAAGGTTATCAGCCACTTTAATATTCAACGCATATTATGAACTGAATTTATCTCCCGGATATATAGGATAAATATATTTTTATGCAGAAAACGCAAGGCTGGTACTGTTTTTACTGGTGCGCGCATGCGTATAAGCCCTACTGCTACTGCTACTACCCGGAAAGTGGCTACAACGCTCAACATTTGTTAAATAATGGCGGCTAAGCGAATGCGAGTAAACAGATGGCGTCACTTGAGCGCAGAAGTTAAAATGTCTTGCAAGTAATAGTTTCGGTGTCTGCCAAAATGTGGTCAATATTTGAGTACAACGTTTACAAAATTTCATTTATTGTACTCACATTTTGATCATTTGTTCTTATATAAATATAACTCTACAAATAGCTTGTCAGTTTATATAAAAGTGTGAAATAAATGTTCTAACTTTACTTATAGTTAGAGCCTGGGCCTGTGATTACTAAACATGTGAACCAAGATTTTAACCTAAAAACAGATTCTGATAGGCGAAACCTCATGAAAAACAAGGCATCACTATGGCAACAACCATTTTAACTTTCAGAAAAAAGTTATCTGGTACTTAAACCTCCCGATAAAAATGTGATGGATAAATACCTTTTATCTGGCAGTCACAAGACGCACTTTTAACTTATCGACCAGATATAAATATTTATCTGCCAGATTAATATTTATCCAGGATTCTGAAAATTGAAAAATGACACCTGGACACGGGAATCGAACCCAGGACCTTTGGCTTATTACGCCAATGCTCTAACCACTGAGATATCCAGGATTCGTCCTGTGCTCAGGGTCATTCTTCACTCATATTTTAAGGCAGAGTCTATGATGGACGTGTGGAAATCGTCGGCTACAAGTATGTGATTATATTAATATCACATTCAGAATATGATATCTAGATGGAGTAATCCTCACTAAAAGCATAAATAATAGCTTTGGCTATTTAATTCTTAATATGAAATCCCGTACAATTATAATAATTGTACAAATGGCAGCAATAAGCCAACTACCGAGTAGAAGATGGCTGCGTTATCTGATAGCTCGTGATATGAATATAATCACATACTTGTAGCTGACGATTTCCACACGTCCATCATAGGCTCTGCCTTAAAATATTAATGAAGAATGACCCTGGGCATGGGATGAATCCTGGATGGCTCAGTGGTTAGAGCATTGGCGTACTAAGCCAAAGGTCCCGGGTTCAAGTCCCGTGTCCAAGTGTCATTTTTAAATTTTAAGTATAGTATCTATACCTCAGTTTTAGCTTCTGTGGTGCTGACTGACAGCTCACAGCTGACTTCTGACGGCTTTGAAAAGCTACCAGACCAAATTATGTATCCCTACGCCGAACCATATGATCTGCAAAAAACATGTCTTTAGCAGCTGTCACTTCTGACAGACAAAATGTAGGTATATACCTAAATGTTGACTGTCAGAAGTCAGCTGTGAGCTGTCAGTCAGCACCAAAGAAGATAAAACTGAGGTATAGATGAAGTAATCCTCACTAAAAGCGTAAATAATAGCTCTGGATATTTAATTCCTATTTATCCAGGAATCATAAGACCGGCCCTAAGTTGCGTACAACCTGAACAGGCTGTAGGATGCGGTGTTAAAACTTTCCTAAGGACCGTTATTACCGCTAAGAAGAACCAATCACAGGATGACAAATAAATTAACATCAAGGTGCGAATAGAAGTGAAACTATCTAGGACGGTAAAGGAAAGGGTCGCCATTTTTAAAAATGTTGTGGTATTTTATTTATCAACCACTAGTTGCAATTCCACAAAAAACTTAAGTAATTGATAAGGATTACTGTTATTTTAGCTAAAAAACAATCATACTAAACAATAATGAAAATATTAATTATGACTAACAAATTTGTTTGAATTGTATTGCCTCGAGTATTTTTAATTGCATAACGAATCATATTTTCCCATTAGTTGACACGATATCACGTGACTAAGGGCACGGAGATAGTAAAAAATCACTATATGGCCACGTGGACACGTCGATTTTGAAATAACATCTCTAAGCTGTAGCCTTCAGACATGCAAATTGTCAAATTAATTAGTCTATTACCCCCTTCTGTGGCAGGATGGTCTAGGCAATAGACTAGCCTGCCGATGACGATAGCTCGGGGATCAAATCCTGGTCGGGTGTACTGAGGGTGGTTTTCCCTAAATGTTTTTTCACTCTTCATCCAAGTGAATGTGGCTACACTTCCTCTGAATTTAAAATTCTTAATCCCCAACATATTAGCGTATTTAGTACGTGTACGCATAGCATCTAGGTAGAATATATTTTCGTATCATAGATTTAGTCCCAAATCTAGGAATCTCCCCCTTCTCCCCTTCCCTGCTCCCTTTTTGAATCTACTTATAATTGAACATATTTGGGAACATCCACGGTGTATAAGCCTCCAATATTTTTTTTAATGATGAACATTAAATGATGGAATTTAATGATTGAATGTTTGTCGAAATAAATCTCTTCACGTTTTAAATATATTGATAAGGACTTGATTGAAGCGTTTGGACCCCGAAGCTTGGTTTGCGGTACTTCCTCAACCATCCGGTGCAGCGCGCGTACTCAGAGCTTGGGGTGGTTAGTGTCACCCAACCGCTAAATCTGGGAGAAAGCACATTTACTAGGGATGTCGTGAATAAGGGTAGTGATTCCCCGTTTCCATCGGTACTACTATAGGATTTCAATGGAATAAAGTAAACACTCGTACAATTAAATGTACAGTACATTAATAGCGAAATTAATTGATCGAAATGATCTTTAGGTTACGGATGTACCATATAATCGTATCAAGTACCATATTAATCTTCTTATATATAATTTTATAAACCCGTTTCCGGTAATAGAAATTATTAGGAAATGACTGAACAGATTTTGACAAACGAATACGGTTAGGAGTCCAGGATTTCGGGAGAAATAGTAGTTTTCCACGAAAACCCGATTTTCACAAAGCATTTCCAGTTTTCCATGATTTGTTAAATCACCATGGAAACTGTTATTTGCTGCATGGCCGTAGATCTCTAAATAAAATATATCTTATTGGCTAAAAAATAATAATTCAATCTTTATTTTTTGGTCCGAGTACATAACAATTTTTCTTTGGATGCTGGTCACTCATCAAAATTAAGATTCATAGATTGGGGAAACATTTATTTTTCATTGGAATGTTACTGTTGTTAATTCGCATTTAAATCAATAATATTGAGTATAATTTGAAGATTAAAAGGTTGTTAGGTTCGTGAAAATATTGTTTACGTTTTGTTTCTCGCATGATAATGATGTTTAAATTTGTTTTGGTAGATATTATAAGCTCAAAAACAATAAAATGATCTTGAATAATGTTTAAAAATAGCCATTTTAACTATCTAATTATGAGTTTTGGTGTTAATTTGTTTCCATCAATGGATGTTGATGTTCATTTTAGCAAATAATAACACAGTACAAATATCTTTTCCCATTCTTCCAAATACAGTAAGTTCAGTTATGTTTCCATGTTGATTCTTAATTTTGAGGGGATGATATTTCAAAGTACTGCAATGTTTTGTGCACCACACCTATATTTTCACATTCTCTCTCTCTATCTGACACTCTCTCTCACGCTCTCACACACTCTCCCCCCTCTCTTTCTCTCTCACACACACATTTTATAGCACACTCTCTCATATAATCTTCTCTCATTCTCTCTCTCTCACACTCATAAATACTCTCTATAACACAATATCTCTCACATTATCTTTATTATGCTCTCTCTAAAACTCGACTCTTTTTCAAACACTCTCTATCTCACAAACGCTAGCTATCCTTCTCAAAAGCTCGCTTTATCGAACGTTCTATCTCTTGAATGCTCTATCACAAACGCTCGCTCTTTCTCTCTCTCAGACGCTCTCTATCTCAAAATCTCTCTAAATCACTCTCACTCCATCTGAATCTCTTTTCATCTCACTCTCTATATTTCAAAATCTTTCTCAATCTCACTCCCTCAATTTCTCTCAAACACTCTCTCTCAATCTAATTTTCTCTTTCTAAACTAATCTCTCCCTCTCTAACTTTCTCTCTCAAGCTCTCACACGCCCTCACATTTTCTCTCTCTTTCACATAGTATCCCTCATAAATTTTACACTCTCTCTCGCACACACACACACACTCGTCTCCTAGTATTTCTCTCTCTAACATATATACATACTCTCACTATCACTCGTTCACACTCACTCGATCTCTCTCAATTGCTAATTCTCAGTCGTATACACTCACTTTCTCACACTAGCACTCACACTCTCTACCACACACATACACAATCACACACTCGGAACACTTACACTGTCATTCTCACTATCACATTTTATCACTCTATCATATCTTTAGGGGTGGTTGGGCAACAAATATTTGTATCGGGCGGGCTTAAGCAGGCATTTCATTTTGCAAAAAACTTTGTCACAGACCTGGTAAATTTCAAATTACTAGTTAAAACAGCCACATTTGATTACAAAATTTAAATTGGTTAGTTTATGCTCAAGAATTTATAGTTAGTACTAGAGCAGATTTTGCTTGGCTTTGTGAAATTTAAGTTCCTAACAAATCTGGCTAATAATAATAAATTAAAGAACTATAAAGAAAACTGATTTAAATTAAGTTTTCGCAAGCATAGGGCTTAAAATTCTCAATGTGGAAATGTTTGATTTGTTTTGATGTTGGTATTTTCAGAGAAAATTAAATCGTAGGAATCTTGATTTCGCTATGTTGTAGATTTGTAACCTGTGAGAAAAGTTATCGTAGTTTTCTTAAAAGCAATCATAATAATTTACAAATTAATAAAAAATAATACTTACCTTTGTTTAACATTAGTTGAATTGAAATAATTCAATTATGAATATCAGTTAACCACTATTTTTTTCAAAGTTTGAATTAGAAGTGCTAACATGGTATTATATACTTACCAAGTTCTTGAGATGCCCGATCGAAATACAAGCATAAAAAATACTCGCCTTACATTCCGGAATTTTTAGATGCCCGATTTATTGCCCGAAATTTCGGGTGCCCGACCACCCCTACATCTCTTGTACATAATTAGATAAACCCGTTTCCAGTAACTTACGAGTAAATGCCTGAACAGATTTTGACAAACGAACAATCATTTTAAAGGTTTATAGGATGCCAGTAAAAATAGTGGCCTAAAACTAAAACCCAATTTTCATAGCGAATTTCCCATTTTTTTCTTCTGTGTGGGTAGTGAATCATCTGTATAATCTTCATTTGTTTTCAATACCATGGAAACCACGATGTGTGTATAGCTTTATATTGGTAAATAAAATATTTCTATTTGGTTAAAAATAACATCAGTTCAATTCTTACTAAAGTGGCTTGGTGCAACAAATAGACGGAGAGCTGGGAGAGGGGTAGTTTTAAAGCTATCACCTTGGAGTGAAAGGGGAAAATATATTTTTGGATTCAAATTAAACACCGAAACCTAAATATCTATGTAAAGTCGATAGCCTTTGATGATTAAACTTTTAACTAGAAAGTCGAGTGAGGGTTTATTATAATAGTATATCTTTTCCCAATAAAATGTTTCAAATACATTTTAGTGCAATAATCTGCAACCATCGCTGCAACGATCCACTAGTATATATTGAAAAATACATCTGGATACAGGAATCGAACCCGGAACCCTTGGCTTAGCACAAAAATGCTCTAACATTGCCGCACTAAACCAAGGGTTCCAGGTTCAACTCCCGTTTCCACGTGTTATTTTTCAGTTCACGGAAATAGGACAATATAACTGTTAAAGACTATGAGGATGCTCAGCATGTGGATGAGGCTTTATTCTTATTATGTTTCTACTAAATCTTGCCCATGGGCACAGACAGGGCATTCGTCAGACCCACAGCCTCCAGATTAAAATGACCGCGCTCATTAGAAGAGCCTAAGACTGACCTTCTAGACGAGCCTACTCAGACTACAAATTACAAAGAATAGGTAGAATATTGTGTTCATTTTTTGTCCAAGCGAATATTTGTAAATTGTCTAATTTTAAGCGATATTAAAATACCGTCAACTAATTACTTGTCTTAAAAATGTATTTATTGAAGGTCATTAAGAGTGTAAATTTGTGGGGAGGGATGGAGGGATTACTGGTACCTGAACTATTGTGTTCGGACAACCACCCCTTTACAACGAACAATTTGAAAGTGAGTTGTTTCACTTGGAAGTGTTGTTATCACTGAGAACTGCAACCAGCACTCCCCAGTGCCCAAAGACTCAACCTGGTTCAAGAAGCGCAACGAATCTCCCGTAAGGCTCAGTGTCTGGTATATACCAAGTCTGTGGCCATGGACGAGGTTAAACTCGTTGAACATTACCCGTACCCGTATGAATATGCAGACGTTTAAGAACATGACGAATTACCGCTGTCATGTTGGCGTACGCGAGGCGGGTTTAAATGAGTGAGACGTGAATTATCTTTTGCAACAAATGTAGGTATGATTAGCGCTAGCTTAGGCCTTTTTTCTGACAGCTCAAAAGAACACGCTAAAATAAGTTGTTCTGCATTTATTTGCCTCGCCAATTATTTTTTGCAAAGAATTAAGAGCCAGTTTAGTGGTTTAACGCGCCACGCTCACAGTAAACTAGATTATCAATGATGGGGAGATTGAGGTTCTAATCTTGGTCGGGTGTATTGAGGTTTTTTCCCAAAATGGTTTTCCACTCTCCCTCCTCGAAAATATGGGTACACTTCCTATATATATAACTTCCTTAATCCCTAAAACCATTGGCCTAATTGCTGCATAGGCGTATAACAGTAAAACGTGGTGCTAAACAAAAATAGTCAGCTTAAATCACGTGTCAAAGCGAAATAATATATTCGCGAGGAGAATGAATACGGAAATGTTTTTGTAACTTCTCAACGGTCAGAAAAGGTCAAAGTTACCGTGAACGGATTATACTATCGAAGCATATAAATGGCAGACATGCTATTTTTTTTTTAATATTACCTTGTCACTTTCAAAGCATGTAGTACATTTTAAATATATTGTTGGATCTCCATACCTTTCTAGAATAAATCAAATTGTGTTAATGTAGTATAGTTGTAAATAAAAATAGGTTGAGTACACGTTTAAGGGTGCTGTTTACCACACTTTATATAATATCTTCTAACTCATAATGGTGAGAACGTGGACTAAAGGTCAGGCTCATCTATTATAGTCTGGTTTTCCAGTTACAGCGAGGCTAAGACCTGACCCCCTATTGGAAGTACTGTAGGTGTTTTTTCCTAAATGGTTTTCTAATATTCCACACTGAAAATGCGGGCACATATCTTTTAAATGTAACTCCTATCCCATTATCAAAATTTAAATGTGTATAGTACGAACGGTCAGTAATACGGTGGGGAAATAATAAAATAAATAAATGAATATATTCCAAATGTAAATTAAAATATGTATATCATCTTACTACCTGTTTACTAATTAGTGATAAACATTTTGATGCAATGCTAGGCGTAATAATAACATTTGTTTTTTTTTCTTATGCCAATATAAAGGTCTTATTTTATACATTTATATTTTTGGCCCTTAAGTGCTTTGCAAGGAACAAAATATTTAATGCGAATAACAGGTTTAGGAGCCAAGATAATCGTGGATTCCCTCCTCACTACCCTTAGTGCCCTTTCACACGAGAAGTATTTAATCTCGCGATTTTTCCGCTGAGATACATCATTGGTTCAAATGGAAGCGTTCACACAGGGAGAGAGAGAATGTCGCGCCGTAAAATTCCCGTGCCACCGGTCTAAAACAATCGCTTGTATCTAGCGACGAAATTATTGGAAAAATACCCCACACTGACCTTGAAATACGGTGAGTCAAATGTATGCTTTCAGACGAGAGGGAATATATATATTTTTTTAGCACCGTGTCTTACTAGCCGTTCGGGTTGTACGCTGAGAGGGAATAAATCGTGCGATCAGTCTGCTATCGGAGCTCTTTCGAGGTATAACGTATCTTATAATAATAGTTTGTGACAAAAATTGGGCCTTCAATGTATAGTAGTTCCTTATTGGTTTGTACATGATTAAGATACAGAAATGTTTTATACGCACGTTCCAATAACACGGCCTACATGTTGACAATTAAAGCTCCCTACTATAACGTAACTGCCACTTTTTCATATGGTGAGATTGCATTGCTCAGATTTATATCCGCTTTCAGTAAACTTTGTTACAAACAATACAGCAATTCGTCAAATGTTGCCACACACATGCGAAAATACTTGAAAAACTTAACATACTTGCGTAGTCTAGCAAAATTAAACTAAAATCTCCTTCAAGTATTCTACAACTAATTTTAAGGTGTACCCAGTGTGTCGGTTAGGTTGGCACTAAGCTAGTTTATTTTATTGAGCTTTGTAACGTCACCTCCAGACGGCGCGGGGGTAGTATATTATTATTATTATTATTATTATTATTTAGCACCGCGTCTTACTACCTGTTCGGGTTATACGCTTAAGTACTAATTACGCTAATGGATTAGGAATTGGGAAGGTTGAATTTAGAGGAAGTGAACCCGCATTTGCGTGGAGGGAGAGTGGAAAACCATTTAGAAAAAACCTCCCCCAGTTCACCCGACCGAGATTCGAACCTCGATCTCTCCATCCTCGGTAGTCGAGCTCAACACGACTATCACGTTAGCCAACTACGCCACCAAGGCGGGTCGGGGGTAGTGTCACGCCACGCTGTTTGGAGGGTTAGCGCGTCGGAGAGTTGACCTGTAGCAAGACTGGCGAGTCCAGAAATTGGAGCATCGGCCTCGCCCTAATAACCTCGTGGATGAGGGCTGTTAGTGGCCGTGTGGAATGGATAACGAAGGACTGCTTTGTACAATACCACATTAATAAAGTTCAGGAAAGCATTGAGTGTGTCTTTCTTGTATGATCCCTGCATTTGGCTAAGTGGGAATACGTCGCCGGGAAGTGGGGATTTGCGAGGGCCAGATGTGTTGTACCCAGGACTTGGCGGTCCAGGGGGTTGGGCACACCCAAACCACCTTGTTTTCTTTTATTCTGCCTAGCAAAAGAAATGCAGTCAATACACGGTTAACGTCATCAGTCATGATGTATCCTACACCACGTCATAAATACAAGTGAATATGGGAAACCCGCGGGATTTTCCCTCTCGTCTGAAAGCAACGTCAGAATTGATCGCGCGATGAAATACCTCTCGTCTGAAAGCAACGTCAGAATTGATCTCGCGATGAAAATACCTCTCGTCTGAAAGCAACGTCAGAATTTATCGCGCGATGAAATACCTCTCGTGTGAAAGCAACGTCAGAATTGATCACGCGATGAAATACCTCTCGTCTGAAAGCAACATCAGAATTGATCTCGCGATGAAATACCTCTCGTGAGAAAGCAACGTCAGAATTGATCGCGCGATGAAACACCTCTCGTCTGAAAGCAACGTCAGAATTGATCTCGCGATGAAATACCTCTCGTCTGAAAGCAACGTCAGAATTGATCACGCGATGAAATGCCTCTCGTGTGAAAGTAACGTCAGAATTGATCACGCGATGAAATACCTCTCGTGTGAAAGCAACGTCAGAATTGATCTCGCGATGAAATACCTCTCGTGTGAAAAGTAACGTCAGAATTGATCGCGCGATGAAATACCTCTCGTGTGAAAGCAACGTCAGAATTGATCGCGTGATGAAATACCTCTCGTGTGAAAGTAACGTCAGAATTGATCGCGCGATGAAATACCTCTCGTGTGAAAGTAACGTCAGAATTGATCACGCGATGAAATACCTCTCGTGTGAAAGCAACGTCAGAATTGATCGCGCGATGAAATACCTCTCGTGTGAAAGTAACGTCAGAATTGATCTCGCGATGAAATACCTCTCGTGTGAAAGTAACGTCAGAATTGATCGCGCGATGAAATACCTCTCGTGTGAAAGTAACGTCAGAATTGATCTCGCGATGAAATACCTCTCGTGTGAAAGTAACGTCAGAATTGATTGCGCGATGAAATACCTCTCGTGTGAAAGTAACGTCAGAATTGATCGCGCGATGAGATACCTCTCGTGTGAAAGGACACTTATAGATGGGTGCACTGTCTCTTGAGTTTGAAATAGAAAATATATGTTTAGGTGCAAACTAGCGGGGGGAAGGTACAAAACAATCCATTTCTTTTGTAACTATAGTTAATATAACGGCTACACTTTTTCCATTTTAATTTTCATTTAGAAATTATTAAGGTGCAAAACCAGACTTTTATGTTAACATTAATAACAAAAAATTTATAGTCTCGATATAAGGGGGGAAGGGCTATTTCTCATGTTGTTTTTTTCCCCTGCAAAACTATTTAGGTGCAAAATCCCATATTTGTGCCCAAAACGAGAAAAATTAGCTATTATTATAGTCACTAGGTTTTTATGTTTGTTTATCACTATGGTACTACGAATATACAAAATTGGTGCGTGCGCCGAGCAATTAACGACCAGCCGGGTAGACTTCGTGTTATGGGAACTAATAATTTTCCCTATTCAAGTTATATATCATCACATTAATATATTGTGCGAATGATATTTTATTAGTGTAACATTTATTCTTATTGTATGCAGCCCAGAAGTTTACAAGCTTTCAACATTCACAATGTTGTTACAGTTAAAACACACAAAGTCTTAGACATATTCGGTTGATTGAAAAACTTGTCCATTTTTGTGGTCGTAGTTAGAGAATTAACGAATACATAATATGTGAATTTATTTTATTAAACTGTATTGGACTACAAAAATTAACCTACACAATTTTACCTAAGTTTTATAACAGTTTGCCGCAATTATTGAACAAAAAATTACAATTATTGTGTTAAACGTGTCTTCGATTTAAAAACAATATATATGAGCACTAAATAGAGAAAGCTAGAATTCATGGTTTCACTTTTATATACGTACTACTTGGCCACAATATTTTTTTTTTTATATTTACCAGCTTCATAAGAGCATTTTAGTCTCAGTTCATTCAAGATTCTTATTCTTATAAAAAAAAATTCTTCCTGATCAGCTGATTTCTTTAAATGGACACTTAAAATGAGTTTTTTTTATTAATGATATTGGTTCAAGATTGAAATATTTTAACTGCTTTGGTGGCCAAACGGTCTAATGTGTCAATCTCGCAAAAGACTGAACTGCCGTTGACGGAAGATACGGGCTCAAATATCAATTTGATGTACTGTTCACTTCTTCTTAATTCAACCTTTTTTGTCCCCAGCACATTTGCGTGATTAATACATCTGCATACAGCCCGGACGGAAGGGAGACGTGGTATTAAACCATAAAAACAATAAATCTTTTATATTTTTTATTGAGATATTTTACATGAAAACTCTTTAAACATGAGTCCATCCGCTTGAGGGGGTGAAAAGTTAAGTTTTCTAGAAAGGGGGGGAGGGCGCTAGAAAATTCTGATTCACCCTTTAACCAATAAAAGTTTGTGGATGTATATCTGGACCTTCCATAGGAGGCGGCCCATCATATTACCGGGGGGGGGGGGGG